>VMDO01021452.1:0-35365 GCA_007922755.1 Pedetes capensis | reverse complement strand
ATTTTTGTTTTGTTGATGTTTAGTCATAACCCATATTGAAGGCTATGATCTTTGATCTTCATCAGTAAGTGTTTTAAATCCTCTTCACTTTCAGCAAGCAAAGTGGTGTCATCTGCATAACGCAGGTTGTTAATGAGTCTTCCTCCAATCTTGATGCCGCGTTCTTCCTTATAAAGTCCAGCTTCTCGGATTATTTGCTCAGCGTATAAATTGAAGAGATAGGGTGAAAGTATACAGCCCTGATGCACACCTTTCTCAACTTTAAACCACTCAGTGTTTCCTTGTTCTATTCGAACAACTGCCTCCTGGTTCATGTACAGATTTCTCATGAGCACAATTAGGTGTTTTGGTACTCCCATTTTCCGAAGTGTTATCCATAATTTGTTATGATCCACACAATCAAATGCTTTTACGTAGTCAATAAAACATAGATAGACATCTTTGTGATATTCTCTGCTTTCAGCTAATATCCACCTGCCATCAGCAATGATGTCCCTAGTTCCCCGCCCTCTTCTGAATCCCGCTTGATTTTCTGGTAATTCCCTGTCTATATATTGTTGCAGTAGCTTCTGAATGATCTTTAGTAGAATTTTGTTGGTGTGTGGTATTAATGATATTGTCCGATAGTTTGCACATTCAGTTCGGTTCCCTTTTTTGGAATAGGCACAAATATGGATCTCTTCCAGTCAGTTGGCCAAGTAGCTGTTTTCCAAATCTGTTGGCATAAACATGTTAACACCTCCAGTGCTGCATCTGTTTGTTGAAACATCTCTTTTGGTATCCCATCAATTCCTGGAGCCTTGTGTTTCGCCAGTTTTTTCAAGGCAGCTTCTGCTTCGTCCTTCAACACCATTGGTTCCTCTTCATATGCAACCTCTTGAAATGGTTGGTCACCTACCAGTTCTTTCTTATATAATGACTCTGTGTTTTCTTCCCATCTTCTTTTGATGTTTCCTGCATCATTTAATATTTTCCCTGTAGAATATTTCACTACTGCCACTCAAGGCTTGAATTTTTTCTTCACTTCCTCAAGCTTGAGAAACACAGAGCGTGTTCTTCCCTTTTGGTTTTCTGCTTCCAGCTCCTTGCACATGTCATTATAATATTTGTTTTTGTCTTCTCGAGCTGCCTTCTGAAATCTTCTGTTTAGTTCCTTAACTTCATCATGTCTTCCTTTTGCTTTAGCTGCTCAGTGTCTCTTTTGACATGTAATTTGCTCTTTGCTTTTTTTCTTGTCTTTTTAAGAACTTTTTGCTTCCTTGTTGAATGATATCTTTTATGTCATGCCACAACTGCTCTCGTCTCCTATCATTTGTATCTAATGCATTAAACCTATTTTTGAGGTGGTCTCTGAATTCAGGTGGGATATACTCAAGATCATACCGTGGCTCTCATATACTTGTTCTAATTTTTGTCAGCTTCAGTTTGAACTTGCATATGAGAAGTTGATGGTCTGATCCACAGTCAGCACCTGGTCTTGTTTTGACATTTTGTATAGAGCTTTACCATCGTCTCTTTCCACATATGTAGTCAATTTGATTCCTGTATGTTCCATCTGGTGAAGTCCATGTGTATAGTCTCCGTTTATGGTGTTGAAAATATTTATTTGCAATGAAAAGGTCATTGGTCTGACAAAATTCTATCATGCAATCTCCAGCTTTGTTTCTGTCACCAAGACCATATTTTCCAACTACTGAGCCTTCTTGTTTGTTTTCAACCTTTGCGTTCCAGTCACCAGTGATTATCAGTATGTCTTGATTGCATGTTTGATCTATTTCAGATTGCAGAATGTCTTCCCTTTCTTCATTTGTGGCCTTAGTGGTGGGTGCATAAATTTGAATAATAGTCATATTAACTGGCCTTCCTTGTATGCATATGGATATTATTCTATCACTGACAACATTGTATTTCAGGACAGATCTTGAAATGTCTTTTTTGATGATGAATGCAACCCCATTTCTCTTTAGTTTATCATTCTCAGCATAGTAGACCATATGACTGTCTGACTCAAAATGGCCTATGCTAGTCCATTTGAGCTCACTGATGCCTAGAATGTCAATGTTTATGCACTCCATTTCTCTTTTAACGATTTCTAATTTTCCTAGATTCATAGTACATACATTCCATGTTCCAATTATTAATGGATGTTTACAGTTGTTTCTCCTCATTTTGAGTGGTGCCACATCAGCAAGTTGAGCACCCTGGGGCTTTACTCCATTTCTGTCATCATGGTAGACTCTGCTTTGAGGAGGCAACTCTTCCCCAGTAGTCTTTAGAGTGCCTTCCAACCTGGGGGCCTCATTTTCTGGCACTATATCTGACAGTGTCTCTTTGCTATTCATAGGATTTTCAATGGCTAGTTGTTTTGGGAGTGGCTCACCAGGTCCTACTCCCTAGTCTGTCTTAGTCTGGAAGCTCAGCTGAAAACCTGTCCACCATGGGTAACCTTGCTCATGTCCGATGTTACAGTGGCAGAGCTCTCAGCCTCATCGCAACACGTACGCAACCACAGTGAGGCAAACTGACAGACACATGGGGGCTCTGGTGCTTATTTGAGCTTATAAGCTGGGTATATTCTCAGCTTTTTCGTCTGTGTGATTCTTTCTTTAGTCCACCAGTCCAACTCCAATGGGGCTAAGGGCTAGGGACGCAATAGACTTGGTTTCTCCTCTGTAGGGTGGGAAAGGGGGGGGATCTGGAGACAGAAGAGGGGGAAAGAGGAGGTAGAGGACACAGGCTAATAGAAATTACTGTCAAAATTAAAATTAAGGTTAAGACTTAAGGGTAAAATAATTAAAGCAAGGACACATATATAGCTTAAGAAAACGAGAAGAAGAATTGAAAGAGGGAAGAGAGTAAAACAAGAAAGGAAGAAAATAGAAAAAAAAAGAAAATAAAAAACCTTACACATACACGTTCCCACCCCCATATAAAATCGCTTGTATACAGTCAGGTGCAGTGGTATACACATGCAATCCCAGCGGTTTGGGGGGTGGAGGCATGAGGATCGCAAGTCCAAGATCACAGGTAGCCTGTGCAACCCAGCGAGACCCTGTCTCAAAAAGTAAAAAAATATGGGCTGGGGGCACAGCGCAGCGGTCCAGCACCTACAAAGCAAATAGGCGCAAGACCCTGGTTTCAAACCCCCATACAAAACAACAAAAACAAACAAAGAACAACAACAGCAAAAAAAAACAAAAAACAAAATCAAAACAAAAACAAAAACAAAACCATGCATACACGCTCACACACACATATAAAAACACTTCTAGTCAGGTGCGGTGGTGCATGCCTGCAATCCCAGCGGCTTGGGGGTGGAGGCAGTAGGACCACAAGCCCAAGATCAGAGGCAGTTTGTGCAACCCACCAAGCCCCTGTCTCAAAAAGTAAAAAATTATGGGCTGGGGGCACAGCGCGGTTGTCCAGCACCTACAAACCAAGCAGGCGCAAGACCCTGGATTCAAATCCCCATACAAAAAGAAAAAGAAAAGAAAAGAAAAAAACCCCTTGTATGTTCTTGCAGATGGAATCTGCACTGTGGGTACCCAGTTCCACTGGGTGAAGTTGATACTGCAGGAAGAAGTGCTCCCTCCAGAACTCAGGATGACAGTGTTTTCACACAATCTGCAGTAGCAGTCTGTCTTAGTCTATAGAGATTTTGCCGATTACGTAGAAAATGGCCTATTGCCCCACAATGTCCTGGGGGTGGAACACCGAATGACCAAAGAGATGGTTCCACGAAATATTCTGTGTCTATTGTATTGTTTGAGAAGCAGTGGAACCTGTGGGGTCCTCCCTGGGGTTCTCCCTGTCCCACGTAGTTCAGGCGCCAATTCCCCAAATCAGAGATTTCGGGCCCAAAGCCTATAGCATGCAGGGAATATGCTGCTATCGTGGATTTTTTTTTTTTTTTTCTTTTTCAGGGCTTTCCTCCCACTTGGGAGACCACTTGGGAGGACCAAATCCTCTTGTGGGCGGGATAGTATTCAACCCCCCTGGAGATAGTCTGTAGCAGGTCTGTCCATGCACGGTGATTGCGCTTGAAACTGTTCTTATTGTGTCTAATTATCCCGCAAGACTCTGCCAAAAAGGAGCACTCTGTCCATGTGGGGCTCAGCCACCTCCGTAGACCTCACTTTTCTCCACAGTGCAGTGGGATGACTTAGGATCCCCTTTGGTGTGTCTGGGATCCAGGCGTATGTGTGCCCTTATGTCTGTGGAGATTGCGTCTGCATAACTGTCCCACCACAACAGGAGGGAGGGAGCCGCGTTTCAGCTCTGGATGTGTACCGCTGGCACTGGTTTCCCAGTTTCCCAGTTCCCTCCGCGATTACTCCCCGTACCCTCGAGTATCTACTCTCGTGGATCTGATCCCTATTTTCTCGAATGAGGGACCTACAACAGCCCAGCGTCTCAGGCTGTGGGACATATGCCGCTAAAGATAGCAATTCCGTGTGCCACCTCAAACTGACTCACCCGAAACTTGTAGTTTGTGTCCCGTGGGCAGGGTGACAGTGTGATGTCAAGGTTGCATTCCAGTTGGGTCCGGCTCCTGTGGGTGTGTGGGCAAAGTCCCCTCCGAGTATATATTTTTAAAATGAGAAATCTGTGGTTTATGAAAAACTTTGTATTATAGCTATGAAGCATTTTACTCCATTAAATTCTGATAAGCTATTTTCTGCCTCTAAGTATGTGTAATGATTATCTTTCTCTGGTGGAACACCACATATTAGATTGTTACAAATATCCCCAAAGTTTCATCAAGTATTCTATTATAATCATTCTATCTTACAAAGGCTATTGATATGTCATAGTATATATATGGTTATAGACAGCTGTAGACCAGACAAAAAAGTAATTAAATGATTTAAGTGTTTTTATCCTGGATATCTTGTGAGAAAAGACAGTAAGAATGGCACAGAGCTTTGTTTCATACCATTGTGAAAGGGCACCAGAACAAACAAGTAAAGCAATAAACAACTCTGGTTCACTCAACAGAGACCTTTATATATAATCAGCTGTCATACAACCTGGAATGAACTGTCTTTGCAGACCACAGCCCTTTTAAGAAAATATTCCATCTGCTCTATGTCTGAGGGGCTCTGTACTGTGTGAGAAGGTTGGCTCAATGCTTCTTTCTCAAAATAAAATATGATATTTCCAAGACTTTCAACACATTTCAAAATATTGTTGAATTGTTATTTAAAAAACTTTGGCTTAGTACATTTCCCTTTAAATAATGTTTAATAAATAAATGTAAGGATTAGATATAAAGAACAAATGCATATGCAAATGGATCTCAAATTTTTACAATATTTTGCCAATGTTACTACAATTTTGCCAACATTCTTGCCTTTGTTCAAGAACATAGTGGAAAGAAATGACTAATGTTGTGATTTCTTAGCACATCACATCCTAGAAATAAAATATGAAACTTGTCCTTCATAGTAATGAACAAATATCATTTTCTAAATATAGTTTTGACAAAAATATTTTAAAGTTTCCAGGAATATGACAGGGAAACAAAAATGGGAGAAAAACAATTTTAAGTGAGGAAAAGGTAAGAAGTTTGTAAATTGGTAGTACCATCAACTGCTACCTATGGAATATTCATGAACCTGTGTGCAGGATAGGTTTTGTCATACAAGGCTGCCTCCATAATCCTAAAGACTGACCTTCCAATTGGAATTGTAAGGTAGAACCATTACTAAACCCACTTGCTGGGGCAAATCAACAAAAGAAAGTTAGCCAAACATTTTCTTCTTACATTCTTAAAATAGTTTGAGGTAACTTCTGGAGATCCCATAACTGATTCTTGAGACTATCTTGGGAGAAGAAGTCAGGATAAAGTCATACATATTCTGATACAAAAATAAATAAACATGGTTTTAAAATTGAAAAAAAATGTTGATGGACAAGAACAAACATGCTCTTAGAACTATAATGTGTTTGGTCCCAAAACTTTAAGGCAACAAGGGATTTTATATCAAGATGTGACAAATTCCTCATAGATGGGAAAAAATATAAAATGCTGCTTTGTAAGCATTCATTTTAACCAGAAAGGATTTTCTCATACAATGACAGTACACACTGTGTGGCAAATGATAAAATAAATAGATAGCTGCTGAAGAATATTCTGCTACATTGGTCTAGAGGCCAAAGCCACCAGGATAATCCCTATTCAGTTGAAACAAAATCTCTTGGTTTCAGAATGGCCACACAGATAGATTTTGTCCATGTGCTTGTGGGAAGAAGCTTCCTTACTCTAGTGACATACTCTAGGAGAGAATATATGAGAACTCACGTAAACAGTCATCTACCTTGATCCTTGAACTGCAGCTGCCCTTAATAATTAGGTTTCCTATACCTTGAGTCCCTACCAACATCTTTAAGATGTTTCTTACTCATTCTCTCTGCCATACCTAACCAGCATTGGCTCTAATATGTTTTCTTTTCTTTCATTGCTTACACACAATTGCAGTACCATCTTATTTTATTTCCCTTCTTATTGCCAGGTTACTGAGCCTCATGGTAAGGCAAAGGTATCACTAAGAGTTGGTGATAAATTAGTGATAAAAATTTGATTCTCAAAATATTGAGAACAATGGGCTCCAAGAGGAGAGTAAATCACATACATTTTGAGGATTGCTAACTCCCTGAGGTCATTAGGTGCCATTTACTGCAGTTTGCCAAGCACTAGTTTAGAGACCAACATCTCTCAATGACTCCATTGTTATTCTTTCATGAGAAAACATATTAAAAGTTTATTACTGAGTGATTATAAAAATGATTGCTTTCCATCACTGATAGCAATTATGATTGCATTTCACATATCCTCATTTTGTGCAGATGGGATCCCTCACACCAGAAAGAAAATCATAATTCTCAGTTTGTCTTCAGCCCTCTACCTCCATCCTGAGAGAAAAGTTAAAAGTGGAGTGTAGAATTCCTGGTCAGGAAGGAAATGTGATGCCACAAAATTCAGGATGAAAGCAGGACTGAAATGCTAAAAGCGACAGAAAACTAGAAGAGTAATGGCAAATTTAGGGTAAAAGTGGGTGTCAGAACAATGCCCCAGATCAAACTGTTGGAGTGAGAAAAAAGAAAAACAACTAAGTGACTCTAAAGACAAATCTTATGGAAAATGAAGGATAATTTAAAATTTTTTAATAACCTCATTAATTTGTAGAAACCAAATATATGAATAAGCTGTCACTTTGGTTTTCTTATGTTCCCACATGTATGAGCAATATTTTGCAAACAGCAGCAGTACACCAGTCAACATCTTAGGGCATTACAATAATTGAGTGGGTTGAAAGAGTTAATTTACTTTCACAATATCAGACACACTTTCCCTTCTCACTAGAAGGAAGATATATCTTCAAAGTTGCACAAACAAGTACAAGTACATGTATAATGAGATCAAAACTACATTAGACCTGCTTAGAATCAGATTTCACCTTGTTATTCACCTCTTCTCTCTCTTATCCATAAAAAGCCCACTGCTATACTATCAATATGCTCTATGAATTCACATTAAAACATTCATGTACTCGGTGAAACTGCTCAAAATTTCCTACAGGTATTTTGACTTGAATTTGAGTTCTATGTATGGAAGTCACATGGCTATATCTTTGGAAAATCCTAGGTTTATGAGTTGGACCCAATCTGATGGCACCTGACAACAACAACAACGACAACAACAACCCTCTGTAAATGTGTTTGTTTGGAGAGAACCCCTGAATAAATTCATGTCTCATCTTTGTCTTAGTAGAAATAAACTGTTCCATGTTACCAGATAAATGTAATCATATGGGCCAACAATTAAGACTATATCTATGCTTAATGGTCAATATCCTTTTTTTACAAAATACTACCATGTGTAACCCTCACTTTTCTGTCAGTTGATCATATTGTGGGGACTTGTGTGTTGTGGTGATGCTGAAAGCTATGTCATAGGTATCACAGACACCAAGATGGTCACGCAAGGTGGACAGGTTTCAGCTGGGTTTCCAGACTAAGACACACCCCTAAAACAATTAGCCATTGAAAACCCTATAAATAGCAGGAAAACACTGTCAGATATAGTGCTAAAAAATGAGCACCCCAGGTTGAAAGACACTCAAAAGATGACTGGGGCAGAGTTGCCTCCTCAAAGTAGAGTCAACCTGAATGACAAGAATGGAGTAAGGTCCCAGGGACCTCCATTTGCTGATGTGGCATGACTCAAAATTAGAATGAACAACTGGAAGCATCCATTAATAGTTGGAACATGGAAGATACATAGTATGAATCCAGGAAAACTAGAAATCCTCAGAAGTGAAACGGAGAACAAAAACATCAACCTTCTATGTGTACTGGAACAAAACTGACTACATTTGTGGAAAGAGATGATGGAAAACCTCTATATCAAAAGTCAGAACAAGATCAGATGCTAATTGTGGATCAGAACATCAACAGCTCATAAGCAGGTTCAAACTGAAAGAGAAGAAAATGAGAACTATGTACAAGAGCCAAGGTATGACCTGAGTATGCCCCATCTGAGTTCAAAGACCATCTCAAGAACAGATGTGATGCATGACATACTAATAATTGAAAACCAGATGAGTTGTGGCATGACATCGAAGATATCATTCACGAGGAAAGCAAAAGTTTATTTAAAAGACAAGAAAAAAAGACAAGACTGCATTATTTGTCAAAAGAGACTCAAAACTTACGCGTGAAAGTCCAGCAGCTAAAGAAAAGGAAGATATGAAGTTAAAGAACTAAACAGAAGATTTTAAAGGGCAGCTTAAGAAGACAAAATAAAACATTATAATAACATGCAAACAGCTGGAGATAGAAAACCAAAAGAGAAGAACGCATTTTATTTTACACAAGCTCAAAGACTTGAAGGAAAAATTCAAGCCTTGAGTGGCAATAGTGAAGGATTTTATACAGAAAATATTAAATGATGCAGGAAATATCAAAAGTACATGGAAGGAATTATACCAAAAGGAATTGGTGGATGATCAGCCATTTCAAGAGACTCCATATGATCAGGAACTGTTGGTACTGAAGGAAGAAGTGAAAGCTGCCTTGAAGGAATTGGTAAATCACAAGGCTCCAGGAACTGATGGATACCAATTGAGATGTTTCAACAAACAGATGCAGCACTGGAGGTGCTCACTTGTTTATGCCAAAGATTTGAAAAGCAGCAACCTCACCAACTGACTGGAAGTCATCCATATTTGTGCCTATCCTAAAGAAAGGGGATCCAACTAATTATTCAAATTATTTAATGATGCCATTAATATCACACACAAGCAAAATTTTGCTTAAGATGATTCAAAAGCAACTGCAGCAGTATATCCATAGGGAACTGCCAGAAAATCAAGCCAGATTCAGAAGAGGGTGTGGAACCAGGGATATCATTGCTGATGTCAGACGCATATTAGCTGAAAGCAGAGAATATCAGAAAAATGTTCATCTATGTTTTATTAACTATGAAAAGGCATTTGACTATGTGAATCATAATAAATTATGGTAACATTGAGAAGAATGGGGATACCAGAGCACTTAATTGTACCCATAAAGAATCTGTACATGGACAAGGAAGTGGTTATTTGAACAGAACAGGGAAACACTCCCTAGTTTAAAGTTGAGAAAGGTGTGCATCGGGGCTGTATCCTTTCACCATACTCCTTCAATCTCTATGCTGGGCAAATAATCCCAGGAGCTGAACTTTATGAAGAGGAATGAGACATCTTGGCTGAAGAAAGACTCATTAATAACCTAAATTATGCAGATGACACAACTCAGTTTGCTGAAAGTAAAGAGAATTTGAAACATTGAAAAATATCAAAGAACTCAGCCTGCAGTATGGAATATGCCTCAACATCAACAAAACAAAAATCCTTACAATTGGGTCAGTACACAAATTCACAATAAAGGGATAAAAGATTGAGGTTGTCCAAGATTTTGCTTTACTTAGTTCTATCATCAACACCTGTGGAAGCAGCAGTAAAGAAATCAAAATATGCATTGCACTAGGAAAAGCTGTTTCAAAAGACCTTGTTAAAGTATTGAAAAGTAAAAATGTCACATTTCAGATAAAAGGAGGTCCAAATCATGCCATGGTATTTTCAATTGCATCATATGCTTGTGAAAGCTGGAAGTTTAATAAGGGAGATAGGAGAAGAATTGATGCTTTTGAATTATGATACTGGAGATGTATATTAACTATACCATGGACTGCCTAAAGAACCAACAGATTCATTCTAGAAGTACAACCAGAGTGCTCCTTGGACGCAAAGGTGACTAGACTGCTTCTTGCATATTTTGAACATGTTGTCAGGGGGGATCAATCCCTGGAGAAGGACATCATGTTTGGGAGAGTGGCAGTCAATGAATAAAAGGAAAATCCTCAACTAGATTGATTGACACAATGACTACAACAATAGGCTTAAACATAAAAATGATTGTGAGCATGGCACAGTGTTGGAGAGCGTTTCGTTCTGTTACACATAGAGTTGCTATGAGTTGGACCCAACTCAATGACACCTAACTGCAACAACATCCTGTATATAATTGAGTGCCTTTAACTCATGTGGTTACTTTGTCATCTGCCTCTATCCCAGCACTTATTATACTATATTCTAATTTATTTGTCTGATGGCTTTAGTCTGTAAGAGACTGTAAGCAGCCTAAGAGCAGGGACATACTTTTTCTTTGTATCCACATACCTAGCATTTAACAATACTATGAGCATGATATTTGTTGAAACGAATACATGAACATTGAATATCTATGCCAGGAAAACATGCCTTTACTGTTTTTAAATCCAATGTTAGAATAACGAAAAGATAAGAATGCAAATTGATAGCTAATCAAAAGCTAGAATGGAACTGCAGACTTTTTTAAACAAAAGTCTTTGCTTTCCATTTGGAAGCATAAAAATTGATAAGTTTTGTAATATTTAGAATGATAAAAAAGTTAAAATTCTCCAGTTAGAATTTCCCTCATGTATACTCAACCATTTTTCTGAACATTTTAGATGTTTGACAGGTTTTCTTTTCTTTTTCTTTTTATTTTTTCTTTGTAGTAGGGATCAAAACCTGGCTTTACATATGCTAGCAATTTACTACTAAGATTCACCCCTAGAACTATATGTGTGATGCTGTATAGCCTGAAAATTGTTAAGGATAAGCAAAATCATTACATATTTTAATTAAGATATAAAGGGGGATTTCATAAGAAAATTAAAAGTTTTAAATTTGCTGGGCACTATGGTGCATGCCTGTAATCCCAGTGACTCTGGAGGTAGAGACAGGAGGATCAAAAGTTCGAGACCAGGGGCAGTCTGTGTAATTTAGTGAGACCCTGTCCGAAAACGTAAAAAAATGGGCTGAGGGTGCAGCTCAGTGGTACAGCACTTGCAAATCATGCAAGGTGGGAGGCCCTGGGTTCAATCCCTAGTACTTAAAAAAAAAGTTTTAAATTTGATGAATATACATTGTAAAAGGCTTTTATAGTAATATACACAGTTCATGTGTTAAAAGTATATTTTCTTATATTTTAAATTGAATTATACTGGAGACACCTTAGATCTAACTACAATTACCATTCTCCCAAGTGTATATATACAACATTTCATCAGTCTAGACTCACATTGGAGATATAAAGTATTGATAACCTGGGATTGTTTAGCTCTATCTTTTGTACATTGTATTTCATTATAAAATGGAAGATAATAATCAAACTTTGGCCTAAAATACTATGAAGACAAAGAGAAAATAAACTGATATGCACTCATAAAACAAACACAATTTCTTTTCTTTTTCAATCTTGGTAATATCTCTATAATAAAATGGAAACAATGAATTCTGAGGTGCTCAACAAACTCCTTTATAAAAAAGAATCTTAAAAGTGTATATACTCTCTCCACGACTTTCTTCAATACTAAGACAACTACCGATTACCAGATGTTAAACTCGAAAAGTACTACAGATTAATTACAACCAGTATCAGTGTATGTTAAGTTAGGAAAAGGACATCATGTTTGGAAGAGTGGCAGGTCAAGGCAAAAGAGGAAAACCCTCCACCAGATGGATTGACACAATGTCTGCAACAATGGGCTTAAACATAAATAAGATTGTTTGCCTGGCACAGAATCAGCAAGTGTTTCGATCTGCTGTACATAGGGTCGCTATGAGTCAGACTCAACTCGATGGCACCTAACAACAACAACAACATGTAGCCTAGGCTGGCCTCAAATTTGTGACCCTTCTGCCTCTGCCTCCCAAGTGCTGGTATTACAGGCACGTACCACCACTTGCAGCTTAGATTAGTCTTAGTTGATACCATTCCTCATCTTAAGAACTCAGAAAAGCCAGGTGCCATAGCCCATACCTGCAATCTCAGTGACCTGGGAGGCTGAGGTAGGAGGATCCCATGTTTAAGGCCAGAAGGAGACTGCACAATTTAGTGAGACTCTGTCTCAAAATAAAGAACTAAAAATGGGGGTAGGCTAGGGTGTAACTCAGTAGTAGAAAACTTGCCTAGCAAGTGCAAGGCCCTGGGTTCAATCCCCTAGTGCTGACAAAAAAAAAAAAAAAAAAAAAAAAAAAAAAAAAAAAAAAAAAAAAAAAAAAAAAAAAAAAAAAAAAAAAAAAAAAAAAAAAAACTATAAGAATTCTACTGCCTGTTTAGTATCTATCATAGATGCTTGTTAGTGATCTAGCCAAATTTCTTCCCATACATGTATGCATACCATACTAATATAGCCACATTTTGTGCAGATATAGATCTGCAGCAGTGTGTTCTGGGAAAGTAAACCCATCTTCTATTTTCAGGACATGAATCATATTTGTTTTCAACCAATCACAATAAACATATTCTCTTTCCTATGAATGATCTATGGGTTATATAAATCCCATTCTGAAAATGAGATATAAAATGTGGTACAAACAGCATTAGGGGTATTGGGGGAGGATTTATTTCCCTGACAAAGGAGAAATTATTTGGGAACTGGCCCTTTTTCTACTGGTATCATTTCTTCCTGGTATTTGAAACCATAATGCTTGGAATTGCAGTGATCTCATTACTATGAGTTTAAATTTTAGAGGAAGGATGAAAGCAAAAATTCTGAAAAGGTAAAAGGAAAGCATAAAAAAATCTAAGTCACTGTATGAGCTCTAGTATCTCCTGCTTCCAGAATCCTTTGCACCCTAGACCTCCAAGTATTCCATTACTTGCAGCTAAATACATTGATACAAAATTCATGTTAAGTTTTAGAAAACTGAGAGTCAAAAAATGGGAAAATATATCCAATTTTGTTCTTTTAGTTGAAAATAAAGTCTAATTGTCCTTTGACCTCATCCATCACATAGTTGATTATTGCTTTGAGTTAATGACAAGACCACCAAGTTATTCCAATTATTGGCTATCCTCACACTCAGGCAATCTTAAAATTAAGATGTGGCATCAGGGAACTTCACAGTTGAAACTCATGTGCTGCTCCATGACCTCATTGTCCTCTTGTCATCTCACCAGCTGAATGGACTCTAAGCATAGGAGCTATGGTTTCGCCTGCTAATATAAAGACCACTTTAATGAAGAGTCAGACAGAAATTAGAGTGAATTTGCTTTAACATCTCTTCTTCTATCAAATAACTCAAGAAACACTCCATAAACTTTCTTTTAATGTTAGTGAAGATATAAACTATATCAAAGTAAATACCAAGGAGAAAGGAAAGTATTTTCAGATTTTGTCTTTCTTTTTTGAAGTAGTTATATTTTGAAGTACTTATATATGAACCCATAGTGGAATGCATCCTATTGTCCCACAGTTTTCCTCTTGGTAAAATGTCTGATCCAATAAATTACTGCATAAGAACAATTATGGTGGTATAAAAGGACAGAATTATCTTTTCATTTTAAACTTCAATTATTTCTAACATGGGAAAACCCACTTATCAAGCATTGTCAATTATTGTATTTGGAATATTTAAGATATAATCTGCTTAAACTCAAAGTGAATTTATAGATATCCTCAAATATCAATTCATCAAGTTAGTTATTCAAAAGTATATAACACTAGAATTGTTACTGAGTGATTTATTTTCATATTTGTAGTAATTTTAGCCAAATCAAATATATAGATATTCTGGAAATATATATGTATGTTTTTTTGCTTTTAATTTTGTCTTTAGAAAGGCATACCAGAAAGGAGGAAGACTGTAGATGGGACTAAGATCTCATATAAACAAAAATGCTAAGCATTTCCTCTACTGTTAGATTAAAATTATATTCACATAGTTAAGTTTTGTCTTTGATTTTCCTGATTGGTATGTTTAATACTGTATTTCTGTGAAGTAGTAAGTCCTTATGTGAACACTTTATCTTATTGCAAAAATGCAGACAGAAAGCTGTGCGTGAAGATAAATGGTAATAAAGTTAAATAAGCCTCCTTGCTGCCAGAGGTTCATGTTCTGTAGAGTCCTTCTTAGAACGAGTCAGATTATCAAACATGCCAGTTGTCATTCTTTAGGACTCACATTGCATTTAGGTTCTACTGTTGTGACATGCTAACTCTCTCCATAAGAGTAACATTCAGAACCTTAAACCACATAGAAAAAGGTTTCAAGTCACTTTAGCTAAATGACAAGGGGGAAAGTAGTAACAGCAGAGGGATAAATTTACTTTGACTTTGAAGTCCAATAAATAATATTTCTATTGCTTGTGTACATCAATCCTCAATTCAAACTCAGAGAAGAAGTATTTAGTGGACTTAGAAATGTGTGAGTCAGATGTTCAGATGCTAGCTAATGGCCTATGAAATGAGCTGCAAAATTAGTTTCTATTTTATAATATCAAAATGTATTAGGATATAAAAATGATTGGACTCCCTGGACCTTCTGCCTGTGGCCAATTAGTTGCCCTTTTGTTGTAGCTCCCACCATAAACTCCTCTGTGGACACTATGCATGTTTTGTCCCTACACTGTGAGTACTTGGTAGACAGGAGTCACCTTTTATCCTTCACATCTTTACCTTCCTGGAACACTTAACTCAGTTCTTCATACAAACTAGGTAACAATACATTTTTTTTTATTCCTATGCCACACAAGTGCATTTAGTACTTTCTAAGAAAACTACTATTTCTTCTGTTACTTAATCTAATATTATAATCACTGCAGCTTTTACCAGGGGAATTTTCTAAGGTTCTCAATTGTAGGTTTTAAAATTTTGGTCCTGGAGATTATTTTAAGACTATTAAGGGACTGGATTTTTCTCTTCTATAGTCAGCCAAGTATTTTCCTCTCACTAGAAAATCCTTAAATTTTTAAGGTTTAGCAAAAAAGGCCACAGACCTAGCTTTACATATCATCTAGTTTCATAATACTTAGGTCTCAATGAAGAGAAATGTTCTTGAATCAAAATTTTCTTCATAATAACTGGGACCTTAAAATGTATTATAAATTTTTTCTTCATTGCTCCGGATATTAAGATGGTCTCCTACTCTTTTTAATGTAAATCTCATATATCACACAATTTTCACATGAACCTGCATCTTTGTAGGAAACAGGCAAAGTGTTTAACCAGTGATATATCTGAGTTCATTCCAAACCAAACAACAGTCTTTTGATTTTTGCCCATGCCACAGGCTATCTGAAAATGTTAGAGTTAATGTGCAATCAGGTAAGTAAACCCATATTACATATCTGCAATTTTCATCCAGTAGAAAGCAAATATTACATTACAAAACTCCATAATTGCATTCAAATGTAATCAAATACAGTTTATGATCTCAAATCCTTTGAGTTACAGGATCACCTTGTCTATACATTTAACCAGGCTTATAACTGGAAAAAAAAAAAGTCAAAATAATTCTTAAGGTATGAAAAGAGAGAGATTGCCTCAGACTCTAATTGCCAGCCCCAGGCTCTAATGCTTTTATGGTGCTGTCAGCAGCAGCAGCCATTTATGTGCTTAGGCAATAAAGGCCTGGGCGGGGATACATTTACAACACGTGTCTCTGTAGCTAGGAAAAGGACCTTTTGAAACTAAATAAAATTTCTTTGAGATGTCTGTTGGGTGAAAACTAATACTGTAATAAACAGAAGTCATACAATTTTTTGATCACTGAACTAAGAATAGAAGGTTCTTAGCATCAAAATTAACAGAATCTGAATTAAAAGAAAGTCTTATGGATGCATAGACTCATATAGGCTCATAAAAACTATGAAGAGGATTCAAGTTTTGAAATTTTGAAGTAAATTGTGAGAAAAAAAGAATTATTTATGAGCCGGGCGTGGTGACGCACACCTGTAATCCCAGTGGCTTGGGAGGCGGAAGCAGGAGGATCACAAGTTCCAGACCAGAGGCAGTCTGCATAATTTAGCAAGACCATGTCTCAAAAAAAAAAAAAAGAGAAAAAAGAAAAAAAAGTAAAACAATGGGCTGAGAGTGCAGCTCAGTTGTCCAGCACTTGCAGATCATGCAAGCACAAGGCCCTGGGTTCAACCCCCAGTACCACAATAAATAATTAATTAATTAATTAATTAATTTACCACAACCTGCTTTCTTTCTTCCTTTGTTTATTTCCCTTTTATCATGAAGAGAATATAGCACCATTTGAAACACAAGAATGAGATGAGAGGGTAGATACTGTTAAATAATGTTGACTACAATTGTTGTGATCTATTCCAGACTGGGTAAAAGAAAAATTTAAGTATGCAAAGGGATTGGAGACACTGGATATTCTAAAATTTTCTCCGTTTTTCCTGAATACCATGAATTAGATATTCCTTGGTATAAAAAATTGTTGTTGTTGTCCTTAGGTGCCATTGAGCTGGGTCCAACTCATGATGAGAACAAAATGAAACACTCCCTGATTCTGTGCCAGGCACATAATCTTATTTATGTTTAAGACCACTTTTGCAGACATTGTGTCAATCCCTCCAGTTGAGAGTCTTCCTTTTTTTCATTGACCTGTCACTCTCCAACACATGATGTCTTTCTCTAGGGATTGATCTTTCTTGACAACATGTCCAAAACACATAAGATGCAGTCTAACCATCCTTGCTTCCAAGGAGCACTCTGGTTGCACTTTTTCTAGCACAGATATGTTGGTTCTTCTGGGAGTCCATGGTGTTTGTCTCCAGGACCATAATTCAAAAACATCAATTATTCTCCAGTCTCCCTTATTCAGTGGCTGGCTTTCACAACCACATAATGAGACTGAAAATACCATGGCATGAGTCAGGAGTTCCTTCATCTTCAATGTAATGTCTTTACTTTTCAACACTTTAAAGAGATCTTTTACTTTTCCCAATGCAATGCATTAGTCAATTTCTTGACTGCTGCCTCCATGGGTATTGATGGTAGAACTAGGTAGAGCAAAACCTTTGATAACCTCAATCTTTTTTCCATTTATTATAAAGTTGCTTTCTGACCCAGTTGCAAAGTTTTGCTTTCTTGATATTGAGGTGCAATCCATAATGAAGGCCGTGTTCTTTGATCATCATTAAATGTTTCAAATCCTCTTCACTTTCAGCAAGCAGAGTTGTGTCATCATCTGCATAATGCAGGTTGTTAATGAGTCTTCCTCCAATCACGATGCTGTGTTCTTCTTCATAAAGTTCAGATTCTCAGATTATTTGCTCAGCATAGAGATTGAAGTGGGACAATAAAAGGATACAGTCCAGACACACACCTTTCTCAAGTTTAAACCAGGCAGTGTTTTCTTGTTCTGTTCAAACAACTGCCTTCTCATCCATGTACAGATTCCTCATGAGTACAATTAAGTGCTGTGGTATTCCCATTCTTCACAATTTTATTGATAATTTGTTATGATCCACACAGTCAAATGCCTTTGCATAGTTGATAAAACACTGATAGACATCTTTCTGGTATTCTCTGCTTTTAGCTAATATCTATATGACAATCAGCAGTGATGTCTCTGGTTCCATTCCCTTTTCTCAATCCAGCTTGATTTTCTAGCACTTCCCTGTCTACACACTGTTGCAGTTGTTTTTGAATGATTTTTAGCAGATCAGTTGCCCCACAACTCTCTGAGGACCCAGGTTTGATACCCAACACCACACAAATGGGAGAAGGATGTGGCAATCCATTCTCAAAGCAATCCCAAAATAATCAGCTATTGAAAACCTTATGAAAGTTGCTATGAGCCAGACCTCACTGGACAGCACATAAAAACACTAAAAAATTACCACCTTTAAAATACACATTCTATTTTCATACTATAATTTCTTACTATAAATTGTATTGAATGATCCACTCCTCTCAGACTGTAATAAACACTGTATGACTTCTATATGAAGCCCTGCTCTCATGCCTTCCATCTCCTTGAAGGCATTTGAGAGAATTTATGGCAGTCAGAGGGCAAGGTCCTGGGGAAAATGGGAGGTACAATGGGATGAATTCTTCAGGGCAGGCCATGGTTTTCCCCTTGAGCACCTGCTGTTTGATACTCATAGAGCAAAGAGGTGCATATAGTGGCTTTTTGCTTAAGACAAGTCACTCTTTGCCAGGAAAACAGAAATTGGAGTTCAAAGGTATCTATTGTACAGGAAATGAAGGACAAATATCTTGAAGAAAGAGGAGACACAAAAATATCACCTTGAACCCAAATTCAACAACTGAAATCAAGATTTGATTAATATGTTAAATAGAAAATTAGACACAGTGAAGAGGATTATCTCAGGATTGATATCCAACTCATAGTGACTCTATGTACAACAGAAGAAAACACTACCCAACACTGTGCCATTGTTGCAGTCACTGTGTTCCTTCTCATTTCGAGTCATTCCACATCGGCACAAGGAGCTCGTAGAGGCTTTACTCCATTTCTGTCATTAAAGTCAACTCTACCGTGGTTCCTTTGCTTTCTTTCCATTTAACAAAACAGCTATTGAAAAATGAAGAACATGGAGGCAACTCTTCTACAGTTGTTTCTTGAATGCCTTCTACCCTGGAGGACACATTTTCTGGCACTATATTTGACAATGCTTCTCTGCTATTCATAGGATTTCAATGGCTAGTTGTTTTGGGAATGTGCTGCCCAGTCTTTCTTCCTAGTCTGTTTTAGTCTGGAAGCTCAGCTGAAACCTTTCCACCATGGGTGGCCCTGCTTATATCTGAAATACTGGTGATGAACCTTTCGGCATCACAGCAACATGTAAGTCCCCACAGCATGACAAGCTGACAGACACATGGGAGCCATTTGAGATATGGAACATTTTTATCACTGTATGTATTTGCTTATGTTCTCTTTCAGTTAGTACTCATCTGCCAATGTCACCCAATATTTCCAGTTTTCTTATTCTTGAATTTCATGTGAATGAAGACATATGGTAGATATATTTATGTTCAGGGTTTTCATCTTTTTAAAAAATTAATATTGTTTAATATATCAGTAGTTCACTCCATTTTAATGCTAAGTATAAATTTATTGCATAGAGATGACTCAATTTGATTTTCCATTCACCATTTTTGTCATTTCCAGGGTTTAACTATTATGTGTACAATAGCTACAAATATTCCTGTACTCCAAGACATGGTTCTTTGTCCTAAGATATGGTCTTTCTTAAGTCTCATATGAAAGCTCAGCATATTCAGCAAGGTCTTGTCATTACTGGCTATGTTGGAAGTCTATAGTGTAAAAGACCTTACAACTTCTGGAATTCCCATTATTTCACATTCCTGTAGCATGTGCTTTTTATAGGGCAGGGCATACTCTTACTCTGTGAACTTTTACACTAGCCAAGAACCTGTGAGGAACCCTTACACAAAATTCTAGAACTTTTTTTCTGCATTTCTCCCCCCACTCTAGTACCCTAGTCTAGACTTCATCTGCTTCAATAGACATAGACTCTCACCTCTGCCTCTTCAGCTTAGTGGGGCACCTTACATTTTGGTTGAACTCTACCTCTCTACAAAGTTATCCAAAAAGTACCCTCAAGAAAAAAGTTACAGTAAACACAATATTCACTTCATGTGTCTCTCTTCCTCAAGGATCACAGTCTTGCTGTGCTTGCTATAAAACTCCTTGAAAGCTGCTATCTCATACATACATATCACATAAAATCTCATAAAATCTCAAATTTTACATTAGTTCACATTTGAAGAGTAAATTTATTGTTCTGCCTTGGATGCTAACTGAAGCCTTGATTTCTCCTTGTATGTTACCTCAAAAATGTTCTTAAATATGATTCTTAGGACAAGCAACATCTTCTTTCTCTAAGCCATTGTCCATGACTGTCCCTTCTTAAATAACTTATGCTTACCCTAGTGCCCTGGTTCCTTTGCTTTTTTTCTATTTAACAAAACAACTATTGAAAACTGAAGAACATGGGCATTCTTCATATTTTAAATAATTATGCCAATCTATATGCTTTTGCATGATTTCTTTTTGAAATTTCTTGGATAGTGCAGCAGTTATCAGTTATCTTAAAACAATACATGGGAACTATGGATCATATGTTGTATGCTGTAGAAACTAACATTGATTATCTTTTGAAAAAATAGTTATATTTATTAGAAGGATACATAGTAACTTTAAAAATAGAGGTAGAAATTGCATAGTTGAACCTTGATTTGCCAAGAAAATTTGGAGCTCAAAAGCAGTTCATGGATTGTCTCTCTAGGACAGCAAACTTTGGTCTAGATTTAATTCCAAGACTCCTGCCTATTTTTGTTAATAAAATTTTATCAAAACACAGCCACACATTTAAGTATTGTTTATGGCTGCTTTCATGTTATAAGAGCAAAGCTGAGTAGATGTGATGGAGACCATATTATCCTCAAGGCCTGAAATATTTGCTGCATGTTTGTTTGTTTATTTATTTACTTACTTATTTATGGTGCAATGGATGAAACTCAGGGCCTGTGAATACTAGGCAAGCACTGTACCACTAACCAAATCACCAGCCACTGTATGTCCTTTTAGAAAGAAAAAAATCATATGGGTTCTAAGGCATCAGGTGATTTAGTCCAAGCATCTGTCACCTTGTGTCTGTTTATTGGGAAAGAAAATTATTTGGTTTAATTTGAATCATGTGCCCATCCATATAGATTAGAGGTAGTGTTGGAATGGAACTCTATAATTAAGTGGTGTATAAGAACCACACAGAGAAGAGGAGAATCAATTTCCCAAAGGAAAAACATTTCAAGAGGAGTGGGGAAAGGGACATTAGTTATGTACAAATAATACATGGTCTTCAATCCTTATTTTGTATGGCCCCAATCCAGTCTAATCCACAACAATGCCATCTTGATGAGTCAGTGAAAAGCAGAGTTATATATTATAGATAGTTACTACTAGGTTTTTCAAACTGTTTTATGACTGTAGCATACATTTTAAACCAATCACTCATTTATATTATATAATTATATATCTGATATTTATTAGAATTGTAAAGGGAGAATATGTTTCAGTATCTGATTCCAAGAAATGTTGTTACCTCTATTTTACACATGACAATCACAAAGAAAAATGATTTTTCAATGATATAAACTTTAAAAGCAGAAGAACACTGGGAGATGAATCTCCTAGTTTGCAGTGCAATGTTTACATTAATTACACTTTAAATCCTTCCTATTTCGTTTCTGACAATCATCAACAAACACAACAAACTATATGATGAAAAGTGCCACAAGATATATTCTTTTTTAACACATACAAAAATTTTCTTAAATAGCCTCTCTCATTGTTGTTAAGCACTGTCAAGTTGGTGTCCAATTCATGGCGATCCTATGTACAATAGGCGAAATACTATTGTCAGTGCTTCTCTGCTACTCATAGAGTTTTCAATGGCTGATTGTTTTTTGGGAGTGGGTTGCTGGGTCCTTCTCCCAAGCCTACAGCACCTGTTGTTTCCAGGCCTGACCCTGCTTAGCTTCCTAGATCTGACAAGATTGGAAGCCGCAGTATTACAGCTGCAGGCTAAAACCGTGTAGCCCAGGCTGACATTGAACTTCTGAACTTCCTGCCTCATGCTCTACAGCAAGTTGATTATGGGTGTGCATCTGTATCACTGTGGCATCCGATCCTCTCAGATCTTGGAAGGTAAGCATGGTTAGACCTAGTTAATACTTGGACAGGAGACCATTGAGAAACACCAGGTGCTATAGGCTTGGGAGAAGGACCTGACAATCCACTCCCAAAAAACAATCAGCCATTTTAAACCCCATGAATAGCAGAGAGATACTAACAAAACTGTTTCACTTGTTCTAAGTAGGGTTGCTATGAGAAAGACACTGATTCAACAGCACCTAGCAATACAAATAGCCTTTATTTTTGGCTAATTCATTTTGTAGAATTGATGACAATCCAAATTACTGGTTCCATGTATATATTCTTTTTTCCCAAAGAGAATGTCCATTGATTCTGAAAGGTAGAATACAAAGTAAAAGTAATGAGAATGTTAGTAGACACCTGGAGTATAAATCACAAAGTATTAGAGCTGGCAGAATCATTCTGTATCATCAAGTCTAACTTTTTTTCTTACTGTTAAAGAAACCATGGAGACTCAGAAGGGATAAATGATATGTTAAAAGTTAAACAGTTATTGAAAAGAAATAAGCAGATAGGAATATGAATGTCTCATTTCTGACTAAATGAATGTGTTTCTTCCCATCACTTGGGTAATGTTAGCTTGCTTTATGTATTTAAAGGCCATGTAATTAGTGAGATTGCTACCAATTTATTGAAGGTTTTTCATGGAATAAGAAACAATTTGGGGTTTACACTTACTTGAGTGTTACTCTATAGCATTCCTGATGTATCAGTTATCCAGTTATTGCAGCAAGATTAAATAAAATCCATGACATTTCTCTTAAGATCTCTCTACTGTAGTCTATCTTTGCCTAAACCACTTTCATCTCACCATGCCTGTATGTATTGTATAAATAAAACAATATTGTTTTATTAATAGCAAGAAAACATCACCTTGAGCATATAAGTCTATCCTTAAGAAGCTGAAAGTTAACAAAACATCTGTTCATACTTCTGGCATTTCTTACAATGTTAAGTTACTAATGCTAACTGCTGCTAATATACAGCATAGACATATCATATATATTAAATCTATTAATTAAGTTAGTAGCATATGAATTTATATGAGAAGATGATTTAAAATTTGTTTTATATTTCCATAAATCAAATTCAGGCTGGAGTTTAGCTCAGTTGGTAGAGTGCCACTCTATGCTCTCTGACTACCCCTGTTCGATCCCCAGCTCCTCAAAATGGAAGAAAGACATGTCAATCCACTCCTGAAGCAAACCCAAAACAATCAGCCACTGAAAATTCTAGGAGGGTCACTGTGAGTCAGACCTTACTTGAGGGCATCTAAGAACAACAATAAATCAAATGATATTATTCTTTTTCCTTTAAAAAGACTTTTTCACCATTAAAAAGTCCAAAAAAAACCTGTCACAGTCAAGATCACTGAAGTATTCTAAGACTATTATTTAAAGTTTGTTGGAGGCAGGATGGTCTCAGCAGGCCCAATCACACCCAACAGATTACTTTCTAATTGAAAAAAAAGAAAAAGCATAATTGTCCCATGGAGAGAATCCCATAGTCACTGTGGTAACCAAGTGATCAAACTTAATACCACTGATGGCATAGCCTAACATTATAAACTTCCTTATGTGATGCAGTATTAGTAACACACCTATCACCTTTGTAGGATCGGTACCACAGTCATTTAAATTAAATTTATTCAAGTTTACAAGTCTAACTCCCGGTTTGCAGAAAACAAAGTGTTCAGAAGAATAAGCTGATTATCACACAAAGACATAATTAAGACAAATCCACATGGTTGAGTGTTTTATAAGATTGACTTGATCTCTTCAAAAACTCAATATATATACAGGTAAAAAATAGGAAAGATGATTCTATGCTAAAAGACATGATAACCAAATACAATATTTGAATATTACTGGAATCCTTGTTCTAAGAACATTCCATCTGACATTTTAGGGACAGTTGGGAAAATTTTAATATTGACCCATGTTAGATAATATTAGAGAAATAACATTAGCTTTTTAGATGTGATAATGATATGGTAGTGTAGGAGAACATCTTTATCCTTAGGAAATGATGCTGAAGTATTTAAAGGTGATGTCTCAATATATCTGTGTTTTGTTTTAAAATGGTTCCACAGAGAATTAATAGAAAAAATGAGAGGAGAAAACAAAAAAGAGGGAAGATGTACTAGATACAGTCTGTGAGATTTCAACTGGCATATATAACTCAATTCTAGGAATTATGATTTATTATAAATCTTAGCCTTTGATTTGTTTTCTTAAGGTAAATGCTCAGATGATTTTCAATACCTAATGGCCAAATTCAAGCATCAGTTATCCATGCATGTCTCCCATTGATTTCAATTACTCCCATTGGTTACTGTGGAAGAAAGCCAAATTCCACTGACTGTGTCCACATGCAACTCTGTTTGAAGTTAGTGGGGGTCACATTTATATCCTAGGGCAGTACTTGGCCCAAGGATTCTATACTAATCAATTGCTCTTTGAGCATGCAAAACAATGGAAAAATTATCACCACTACAAAAGTAAACCAAATGTTAACAGCTCTCCGAGAGAAATCTAGAAAAGACTTCTTAAAAAAAAAAATAAAAACATTGTTATTCCATTACTGCACTGCTGGAGACTGTAAACAATTAGGACTCAAATAAAATATATGTTGCAATAAAAAATTCTTGGATAATACAGCATTCTTACAAAGATATGGCCCCCATAGCCATTTCAAGCTTTGTCTTTTCCTTCTATGAGTATGTTAATCTGACCTTGATCCATCTTTAGCTCTCACTAATTTCATTAAAGGATGTTCATGTTTTTTTACATATGTTTAAATACAATACTAACGGTGCATGTTAGTTCAGTCCCTTTTTTTCCTCATTTAGTTCCCCAATACTGGATCGTCTCTAATAGAAGATTTCAGACAAGCAGAGTACAATTATTGTAGTAAAGAAAAATATATGAATAATTTTATCTATAATTTTAATTTTTTCAAAATCCTTCCTTGTGTCAATGCAATTCCAATTAAATATGCTTTTTTATTTGTATATACAAAGAATGTGATGAAATTCTCTTCTTACTATCATAGCAATTTGTCTTATTTATGGGAAGCAATGCTGATTTTCCATTTTATTAATGGTTAACATATGCAAGCCATGAGCATATTTATGAATTTTTAAAACATGAACATTGTCATGTAGCTAACACTAGAACAAAATAATCAGCAGCAGCAGCACTCCAAAACATGTTTGTAGTTATCATTGCCAGTCATTACTATCTCAAAGATAATGACTACTCTGACATTATCACCATAGATTAGTGTAAGTCTTAGAATGTTTTTCAGTGTCTCTCTTCTTTGTGTCCCTTTCCTTAGGAAAACCTAAGATTTGACGATCAGACTTTACCTGTCACTTTTAATTTGGCTAGCTTGGCTCAGAATAACTTAGAAATAGGCAAATTTCTCAAAGGAAATAGGAATGCAGAATGTCAGATTCATTATTTATGTTACTTATTAATTTGGTATTATCTAAAACTCTAAATTCCCATAAGCTATGCTACCTGTTAGCCTACACCCATATCACTTCAGTGTCTGACCTGTCAGATCTCGGAAGCTAAGTAGGGTCAGGCCAGGTTAGTCCTTAGATAGTTTTGATAGTAGAACCAAATAAAGCAAAATCAAGGACAATCTCAATCTTTTCTCCATTTATTATGAAGTTGCATACTGACCCAGTTGTAAGGATTTTTGTTTTGTTGATGTTTAGTCACAATACATACCAAAGGCTATGTTCTTTGGTCTTCCTCAATAAATGTTTTAAATCCTCTTCACTTTGAGAAAACAAAGTTGTGTTATCTGCATAATGCGGGCTGTTAATGAGTCTTCTTCCAATCCTGATGTCACGTTCTTCCTCATAAAGTCTAGTTTCTCTGGTTATGTGGTCAGCATATAAATTGAAGAGATATGGTGAAAATATACAGCTCTGATGCACACCTTTCTTAACTTTAAACTGGGCAGTGTTTCCTTGTTCTATTGGAACAACTGCCTCCTGGTTCATGTACAGATTCCTCATGAGTACAATTAGGTCCTCTGGTATTCCCATTTTTCAAAGTGTTATTCATAATTTGTTATGATCCATGCAGTCAAATGCCTTTGCATAGTCAATAAAACATAGAGATCTTTTCGGTATTCTCTGCTTTTGGCTAATATCCACCTGACATTAGCAGTGATGTCCCTGGTTCCCTGCCCTCTTCTGAATCTGGGTTGATTTTCTGGCAGTTCCCTATCTATATACTGCTACAGTCATTTTTGAATGATCTTTAGTAAAATTTTGCTTCTGTGTGATATTAACAATATTGTTTGATAGTTTCCACATTCAGTTGGATCCCCTTTTTTGGGGGGAATAGGCACAAGTATGTATAATTTCCAGTCAGTTGGCCAGGTAACTGTTTTCCAAATCTGTTGGCATAAACATGTTAGCACCTCCAGTGCTACATCTGTTCACTGAAACATCTCTATTGGTATCCCATCAATTCCTGGAGCCTTGTGTTTCACCAGTTCCTTCAAGGTAGCTTCCACTTCATCCTTCAGTACCATCGTTCCTCTTCATATGCAACCTCTTGAAATGGTTGGTCATCTATCTTTTTTTTTTTTTTTTTTGTATAATGATGCTGTGTATTCCTTCCATATTCTTTTGCTGTTTCCTGCACCATTTAATATAAATTGACAGATGTGTGGGGGTTGTGGTTGTTAGGTGCTGTCAAGTCAGTGTCAGATTCATAGTGACCCTATGTACAACAGGTGAAATACTATTGTCAGTGCTTCTCTGCTGTTCATAGGGTTTCCAATGGCTGATTGTTTTTTGGGAGTAAGTTGCTATGTCCTTCTCCCAAGCCTACCGCACCTGGTATTCCCAGGCAGTCTCCCATCCAAGTACTAACCAGGCCTGAGCCTGCTTTGCTTCCGAGATCTGACGGGATTGGGTGCCACAGTGGTATGGCTGCAAGAAGACATATTATAGATGATTAATAAACTTTTTCTTGTTGTTGTTAAGTGCCATTCTGTTAGGTCCAACTCATAGAGATCCTATGTACAACAGAATGAAACACTACCTGACACTGCACATTTGAGTCCTAAGTAAATCTTACAGGCATATCCTGCAGACTCCGGTTGATCTACTAAAAACAAGTTGCTAGATGAACCAGAGCTGTTTGAAGTCATTATAAGTAGTTTTGGGGGTAATTTAGATTTGAATTGTTATATTAGTAATTTTTTATTCTTGTACTGACTGCAAATATCTATGCAGTGTTAATCTTCCCATTATTGAATTCTAAGGGACATATAGTAAATTGCACATAGTTGATTAGCTTTTAACATACTTACAAACTTGGAAATCCATTACTGCAATCAAGACAATGAACATTTCCATCACCTCTAAAACCTTCTTTGTGTCACATTATAATCCATATCTCTCTACCTCCATCCTCAGGTAAAAACTTAGTAGATATATGTTGTTACTGATAAGTTTGAATTCTCTAGATTTTATATGCTGCACTTCATAAGCATAAATATTTTGAAATTCATACATATTATTGTACATATGTGGACTGGGATTTAGCTCAGTTGGTAGGGCACTGTGCTACAGTCTCTGAGGTCCCGAGTTCAATTCCCAGCACCCCAAAAATGGGAGAAGGACCTGGCAATCCACTCCCAAGGCAATCCTGAAACAGTCAGCCATTGAAAACCCTACAAGGGTCACTATGAGTCAGATACCAACTCAACGGCACCTAATAACAACAACAACAACATTGTACATATATTGTATATATCAATAGTTCATCCTTGTTTATTGCTGAGTAGTATCTTATTACATGGATGTATTACAAATTATTTATCATTCACCCACTGATGGACTTTTTTTAAAAAATTGGGACCATTACACATAAAGCTTCAATGAACATATGTATACAAGTCTCTGAGTATATACTTCTATTAAAGAGAGTTCAATGGCTAGATCATTCAGGAGATTTATGTATAGCTTTTAAAGAAACTGCAAAATATCTTCCAAAATGTTTTACAACATGATAGTACCTTTTTCTATCCATACCAACAGTAATATGAGTCTTCAGTGGCTCTGCAATACTCTTCATTAACAATTGATTGCCCTTTTAATTTTAGCCATTCTAATAGGATGTGGATATTTTTTTAGGTAGGTAGAGCAAGCATTCTCAACATTTTAAAAAATTACTGATTAGTATACTAATTAAAATCTGGACTTTTACTTATAGAGACTTGATTTCAACATGCTCCTCTCTATGTGCATGAACTTGGAAGAATTAGAGTCCCATATGCATATTTTTAGAAGAGGAATATTTAAAATTTCTAATTAATCAAGAAGCTGTAAACTTTGTGAAAAAGAATATTTTAGTTGAGCCATGGCATACACTTGTACTTTGAGTTACTCAGGAGGGTGAGGCAGGAGGTTTATAGGTTCAAAGGCAGAGACAGACCACACAACTTAGACCCTGTCTCAAAATAAAAAACAAAAAAGGGGCTGGGAGTGAAGTTCAGTGGTACAGCACATACGTAGCAGTGGGTACAACTCCCACAGCTGCAAAAAACATAGAATGAAAAAAAAGGAAAGAAAGAAAGAAAGAGAGAAAGAGAGAGAAAGAAAGAAAGGGAAAAAGAAAAGAAGAGAGAAAGTAGAGAAAATCTTATTTTATCTTTCATTCTTCTTTTCTCCTCTCTTCCTTCCATAAATATATGAAAAATTAATATATACATTCAAAATTATAACAAAATTGGGAAAATATATTATTTTAACTCTATATTAAGTAAAAGGCCTGGGATTTAGCTCAGTGGGTAGAGCGCTGCACTGCAGTCTCTGAGGCCCTGAGTTCAATTCCCAGCACCGCAAAAATGGGAGCAGGGCCGGCAATCCACTCCCAAGGTAATCCTAAAGCACTCAGCCATTGAAAACCCTATGAGGGTCGCTATGAGTCAGATACCGACTCTACAGCACCTAACAACAATTAAGTAAAAGGTAATTAATCATCCACACTAATCATATTAGTTTTAACCATAGTTGACCTAAGCTATATTTTAAAAAATAGTCTGGGTGAAATGAAATTAAATAAATTCTTATTTTCTCTTTTCTCCTTATCAGTTCTTTCTTTTTGCTCTCTCAAAATTCAGTGATTTGTTTTATAAGAGGTCTGGTCTTACAGTGATAAAACTTTTTTGGCATGTCATGTTTTCTTCTCTCTGAATAATGCCTTCCTGGCAATATCTAAAACAATAATAATTTACTTCAGATCTAAAAGAAAAATTTTACAAAGTGCATTTCAAAAAAGTAATAAAATTACAGCATGAAAACTGCAAAAATAAATAATCAGAATTGATGAAAGAAAATATTAATTACCATTTCTTCTTTAATTCATTAATTCTTCTTTAATTCATTAATAAATTTTTATTTAATTTGTATTCAGAGTTTAAAGAATTATTATAAACAACATGAGATGGAAGTTCCTAGAAAAAAGAAGGCAAAGCTTTTATGCTACAAATGTGAATAATTTAAAAGAACAGTGAGTTCTTGGCAGCTGCAATTAAGCTCACTGCTTAACAAACACTACAACCTCTGATAATTTGTAAATTACTTCTAAAAGATAGAAATAACATGGTATAAAAGACCAAAAAGTGCTTGGTTACTATTAATGGTTGACTTTCACTGGTTGTCCCTCCTTTTTTAATATAAAGCCAACTTCCAAATAGTACACTCTTCCAATACAATACTCTTCCAATAGTACACTCTTCTTTTGTCACGTGCATTCCATAGGTTTTTTTATTCTTTATTTGCCTTCAATATGAACAATTTCATTTAATTATTTGTTTTTAATATAGGATTTGCAGTGAATGCTATGAGAAGAGGTTTCATTGATTGAGTATGCCTTTCCTGCAATCTTATTTTTGCCTCCAAAAATACAGAGCGTAAGTTGGTAATGCAAGATTGACAAGCAAAGAAAGGATTTCCAAATCATAAACTGATATAACATTATTTCTATTCCTAATCATGACTCACTTGCCTCTCTTTACTTAAGATTAATCAACACTTTCTGGCCACCAAAGTGTTAGATCAATTCCCATCTACAAATATTTGCATAAATGATCTGTGGAAGGATCCTAAAGAAGGACCATGTTTCTTTAACCTAAGATATCAGTTATTATAAAGATGTTCTGGTATATAACTAAAGAAGAAACAAATTGCACATCAAATTAAGGTGCGATCATAAATTGCTACTGACTATATTATGCATCCTAAATTCAGAGGTGATAAAATATATATGAAAAAATTAGGTTAAAATCCTATGAAGTCGGACTATTTAAATTTCTTGTGTCCCAGCTGCCTTTTTATGAGATGAAGATAAAATTGGCTCTCAGTGGAAGAGAAGAGAGGAGAATATGAACTATTTGCATTGTGCCTGGCATATAGTAAGTTGAAAATAATTTTAATTACCATTTATTCTTTAATACCCTACAATTAATCTTTTTTAATTTAATTTATATTCAAGGTTTAAAGAATTATTGTAAACAACACTGGATAGAAATTCCTAGCAAAAAGAAGACAAAGCTCTTATGCTATGGATAAGATTATTATTATGTGTTATATCTTATTATAATGTGTTATTATCTGTTAAAAGTTGAGTTCACATAGACTAAAAATAAAAGCAAAATTCTATATCTAAAACAGAATAAATAGATTAGAGAAATTGTGAAATAGACTATAGTTACATTAAGAAGTAAAGCGAGGTGGACATAGAAAAAAATGGAAAGTTTGACCAGAGCTTGACAAAAATTTTCAATTTTACATAGGCAAAGTAGAAAGAGAATGAGACTTTGGTCAGAAGAAGAGAGTGAGCAAAGGCATAGAGGTGGAAGTTAAGGTTGAGAACTAGATTGAGTTCTATGGAAAGAATTATGAAAGCCTAGACAATTGAGTTTTATTGTAGACTCTATTATCAGTAGACAGGAGTCATTGGACCAGTAATTTCTCCTTTCTGGGCTTCATTTTCCCTATTTCTGCAATGCTAGGTTTAAGTTTAATAATTTTACTGATTTCTTCTACCCCTAACATTTTCTATGTCCATACCTGTGCAGAGAGAAGGAAAAGTGAAATTTCCCAAAAAAGGGAGGTTGTACTTAAGAGAAGAAAGAAGATTGATAATTACACTGTATGAATAGTAGATAGTATTCAACCAAACTGTTGTGTGAATTCTTAATGGTATCACGTGTGTTTATAGATCATTGACTTTTATTGCTACATAAAATTTTATTGTATGAATACATTTTTCATTTTGTCCAAGTTCAATTAGCATGATTAGTGTTAACTGTGGGCATTTTTGTATTTGTCTGTGTTACTCATGTATACATGTTTCTGCTAGGTCTGTACCCAGGGAGAGAAGTTTATTGTCTTAATATTTTTTACTATACATTTTGTTCATAGTAAGAACTACATCTTAGATGTACACATTTTATTAGGTTCTTATACAATACAAAAACAAAACTGGAAAGAAAGTGTAAAAAATATGAAATGAGATAAAGTATATTTTCTAAAGTATTTTTTCTTTCTTTAAAGTATTTTCTAAAGATGAGTATATTTTCTAAAGTATTTTACTTTAAAGTATACTTTAAAGTATTTTCTAAAGATGAGTATATTTTCTAAAGTATTTTTTTAAACCCTGGGCTATAGGACAAAGCCAGACACCTTAGAGTAGTGCCCAGTGGTGTTTCCATCCCTGTCCACCTTGTCAGCCTCATTTTCTGCCTCTCCTTACTGCAAATTTTCTGTCCTACATGTTTCTTACTGCCTGTAACTTTCTGCTTCTCCTCTGCATGCTCTTGATCATTCTGCCCCTTCTTCCCTCTGTGCACCATTCTTCATCCCCATTTTATCCAAACAACTTATGTTAACCATGTTTCTCTATTCCAAGGCAAATTTAGCTGTCTTTGTGAATCATGAATCTTCCTGTATGCTCTAGAAATGTATCTATTATTTTACCAGAGCGTATTATACTTATTTGTGTATGTGTGAAGTCTTTGAGGACATAAACTGTTTTATTCATTACCACAGCTCCAAGACTTAGCAGAAAAGCTGCACAAAGCACATAGGCAATTAATATTTATTGTATAAATGAGTTACCTTAAATTCAGAATCCTGGGTTTCAGTTCCAGGTCTGCTTTTTGTTATCTACTTAAGTTTTGGCAGGTTGCTTATCTTAAGTGAGCCTCAGTTTTCTTACTTGCTAAAAAGAGATCATAATATCCATCCAACTGACTAAAGTTGTTAAGTTCAAATGAGACAATGCAAGTGTGCTATATAGACCTTATAGATATGTATGTGCTAATTAGATTAGAAAAATAAACTTGTATTTTTTACTTTTGTATGTTTTTAAATCTTTTCATTTGATATTTTAATTGGGTTAAATTGGCTTTATAAATCTTAAAATTTCCATGTTATTAAATGTCAGAAATTATGCTTAAATATAGTGAGGAGAAAGTATTCCATTTACCAGTTGAGTCTAGACTTAAAGCATTCCTAACTTAAAATATGTAGGGTTTTTTTTTTTTTTGAGCTGATATTTCTTTATTCAAACCAAACCTTTGACTTTCATTGTGTGTGGCAAGCAGAAATATATCTTGGAAGAAATTAGGATTCATGCAACATGATACTTCTGAAAAAGATCACACTGTGTAAAAAGTCCATTTATGCCCTCACATTGCCTGACATGTAATCCTAGCCCCATTTTGCATTTTTAATACAGGTAAAACACCCATTAAGACAAATATGTTTATAATAGAAAAGCTATTATTATTTACCCTATTGGCTGAATTAATCTTTAAATATGAAAAGCAAAAATAATCCCATTTTACTGAAAAGAGCCTGACAAACACAGGATAAAGTCATCAGGAACAAATGGAAGGTACTGAATTGAAGAATAGCAAAGCATGAAAAAAATCAGGTAAAGCCAGGAGAATTTAGACCAGAATTATAAACTAAAATACTTCATGCAGCCAGACAGATATTTTTGCAAGGAGTGAAGCCTATGAGGTAAAAGGTCCAAGCTTTATGTGCATTGTGTATTGGAGATGGTGGCAAACTGGCACAGGCTCAGCCTGAAGTGGACAAGCTCCATTAGCTTTTGCTCATGATCATGCAGAAATATGGATCCAGGATTTCTAGAACTTTTGAATTTCCACAAGGCATTATAAATTCTATTTCACATGAATTTTCTAAATTTTAGATGTTATTTCCTTTCCTTTAAGTTGTGCAAGCCAAAACAACACAGCTTTCGATCAGATCAGGCTTCTTGTCTACTAGTTTGCAAAATGTTGGCTTACATATAATACAACAAGTGAGGATACAATTAAGTATAAATTGAGCATCTGCCAACAATGCAGTGTTCTTTAAGTGGAGAGAATTTTTATAAAAATAGCTAATGAACATGGTATTGTTGGTAATATTAATCATTTCATTAGGGTATTGGATATAATTTTTATCTTTTCATTTTCAGAGTAACATATAGCAACTAGAATGTGTCCAGGAAAACAAATAATTTAAAACAGTATGTCTGGAAGCATTAGAGAAGGATACTCCAAGATTTTTTGAGAGTGTCATAATTTACTCAACTTCACATGAAAATTAAGTGTGGTGCCTCATTGTTTCACCTTTGAGCCTTTGCATTTGCTGCTTTTTTTGTGTGACATTGTCATCTATCTAGTCCTTGCCTGGTTATTTTTGCCTGGATGACATCTCAAGAAAGCCTTCCATGCACTCTCAAAACTTAGTCGCCTTGTCTGAGTTTTTCATGACTTTCAGTGCATATTCCTATCATCTGTCTCTTTATGGCTTTTTATTTCTATTCATCCTCTAGATTATGCACTCCTTGATGACCATGTTTTGTTCTTTCTTTAAATCCTGAGGCCTTATCTAATGGTGATATACTGTAGACACACAATAAATATAAATGAATACATAAATCAATCAGTGAATTAATCAGTGATCAATGAATAGATGACTCCTTCAACTGGCACAGCTAGCTATTCATAGGCTACTATTTTTCATCCCTCATTAATTTCTATTCTACCCAGAAAATATTCTTGGCCTTGCAATCATTTGACACATACTGATAAACCATACTTGCAGATGTGATAGGTGAGCTAAGAATATTAGCATTTATTATTTACAAAATATGTGCCACATTTCATTATACAATCTTAATAATAATAATATAGGTATTATTCTCATTTCATAAACTTAAAAGAAGTCACAGAGATTATGAGAGATTATGTAACTTGCTTCAGATCACACATTTATTAAGTGAAGGAGTCACAGTTTTCAACAAGTTAGCTCCAGAGTTCATGGTCTTCTATTGATGGCAATACTGCTTTTCCTCGAGTTCTGATAGAAAATAATATCAAGAGGTATTTCAAGGGGCTGGAGATGTGGCTCAGTGGTAGAGTACTTGCTCAGTATATTCAAAGAATTTGGTTCAATCTCCAGAATGATACACACAAAACAAACAAACAAACAAACATATGAAAAAGGTTTTTCAAAAGAGTTTATAGAGTTACAGTGACATCACAGCATGTTTCCAAGGAAAACTTACCATTGTAGAGCCATAAAAAATGTGCACGGTAAGGTGGATATACACGTTCTCTGTTAGGAAGAGGCTATAATTTGAAATTTCACTTAAAATATGCCAGACTGTATATGTTTCTGGAAATTTATTTGTTCTGACTGAAATATGTGTATGGTCTCTATTAGTTTTCAGCATTTTCCATTATCTTAGGGAAAGTATACAATAAGATAACTTTTCTAGTTCAACAAATGTCTCTACCCCTAATTTCTTGGTAAGATAAATACAGGTGAGAAGAAGTAGACAAATTTGCATAAGATTTCTAAGAGCCTACTGAGAGGAAAGGAATTGTCACAGATAAAGCTCCTTCTTTTTAAGCTTTTATATTTTAGAATGTCTTTGATAAATTGAAATAATCTTTACAGAGATCAACTGGCAAGAACATGTGGTTAGGTGCCATCGAGTCAGTATCTGACTCACAGCGACCCTCATAGGGTTTTCAATGGCTGACTGTTTTGGGATTGCCTTGGGAGTGGATTGCCAGGTCCTTCTCCCATAGGCAAGAACATATAACAAGTATTTACCTATCCCTCCCCCTTTCTACACCCTATGAAAATGCCCTGGAGAAGGACATCATATTTGGGAGAGTGGCAGGTCAACAAAAAAAAAAAAAAAAAAAAAAAAAAAAAA
>VMDO01021451.1:0-35376 GCA_007922755.1 Pedetes capensis | reverse complement strand
GGAAAAGAGGAAAACCCTCCACCAGATGGATTAACACAGTGTCTGCAACAATGGGCTTAAACATAAATAAGATGGTTTGCCTGGCACAGAATCGGCAAGTGTTTCGATCTGCTGTACATAGGGTCGCTATGAGTCAGACTCGACTCGACGGCACCTAACAACAACAACAACAAGTCTTTTCACCGCTCTGTTTGGTGTCACAGTCTGTTAAACGTCAGTGTAACTGGGCAATTATTGTTCTTGGTCAATATAAAGGAATGTTAGTACATATTGTCTTGAACAGTTCATTTATTTATGTTACCTCTCTGGCCCCTAAGGAGGCATTTGAATTTTCTTTTTAGACTTTGCAGTATACATGGTGCCTTTAAGTATAATATATCATTTCTTTTTGCAATAACATTGGAAACATAGGAATTATTAAACCTACTTAAAAATGACAAGGCCCAAGTTTAGAAGAGGTATCTCTTGTTCAAGTACCTTCATGCTGACATTGAATTCATATAATGGTAAATTTAGTATTTGTTTTGGTTAGGATGTTTTGTTTGCAAGGAACAGAAAATGAAATTCAAAGTGGCTTGAAAATAAGTAAAATGTATTGCCAACAGACAGATCAAATTGTCCAGAGGTGGAATAGCTTCAGGGTTTGTTAATTCAGATTTCCAGTGGCTTCCGCAAGGACTGGTTTATTTTTACCTGTTTCCTTTGCTATGCTTAACATATTGTCTTTCTCATGAAATGCACTCTGAATTACAATACAGCCTCACAATCAGACATGGCATCTCCATTAGGGTTGTTTCCTCAATAGTTCTTTCTTTAAATATCAATAAAATCTTTCCCCAGAAAGGTATATTTTTTTACTGGTAATTTTTAATGTACAACTTAGTGGGTCTCATTATGACATTTCCATACATGCATTTTATTGTATATCGCTCATTTTCACCTCCACTCTTACCCTCTCATGGCCCCCCTTCCCCATCCTCTCCCTGCCCACCAATGATCCCCCTTCTACTTGCATGTCTTTTTTGTGAGCCTATCTATATACGTACATCTCGATTTTGCCGTGAGGGCAACTTCTGTGGTATTTCCTTTCTTTTCTCTCATTGCCCTTTCTTCTTACCCCCTCCCCGTTTTTCTTTAGTCATTATCTTTTCCTACATAGGCCCCTTCTGCTTTCATGGCCGACATGTTCTAATTATGAATATATAGTGAAATCTAACATCCACATATGAGAAAAAACATGTGATGGTTATCTTTCTGGGAAAAGGTACATCTCTGCTGGATCTACCTGGGGAAATGGATGAACACAGGAAACTCTCACTGGAGTGCAATGAATAGTTTAGCAGAGATTCCGGGAAAGGGTCATGGGAACAGAGGCTGAAGTATCAAATTCTGCAGAAGGCAGAAAGGTTCCATGAAGAATTCCCTGTGGAATTCTCAAGGGATCAGCAGGAGTTGAGCACATGGGTTGGGGGTTTCCACAAGGAAGAGTGTTATGTGCAAAGGCAGGGAGGGAATGGAGAAGAAGGCAGGTCACATGCAGCACTCTTGGGCTTGCGACAGTCAGAGCAGGCTTCTGTTACAGAAGGGGTTTGTCCAAGGTTGTGGCAGAAGCAGGAGCACATGCTAAAGAGGGAGGCAGGAAGATGGAATGAAGTGGCTTTGCCTGGGTAGAGGGAGGTATGTTTTATTTCTTGTGCAAGGAGGAAGGATGTGGGGTTGCAAAGAAACAGAGATGCCTGGAGTCTATATTCCTTTCAGGTGAGCTTCAGAAGACTTAAGAAGGCTTCCCTGCAGCTAATTCTGGGCTCACATGGGAAACATGTGTCTGTTCTCTTGTGTTTTATGACCCACACAATGAACTAAACACCAAAAGCTCTTGCCCTTTATGAGCTTCTGGGGATAAAATATTGACATAAACAGAAAGGTTGTGGAAGATGCAGGAACACACAGGTAAGCAAGTGTGTGCCTCATTGTGTTTTGTTCTCTCTCTCTCTCTCTGTCATCCCTGGAGTGAGGCTGTGCCAGGCAGACTCTGTGCTCATGGCATGTGGGTCCTTCAGTCACACCAATGTGGCTTCAGGAAATGGTAGGGATGCTGGGTGGAATCATCGTATTCCAGAGGCTGGGAAAAGAAACTTCTTCAACCATGCCAGTGCTAAAATACAGGTTAAGATAGCTTCCTCCTACACATTATGCACATCTTTCTGTTTATTTCTATTGTAATATTAACAATATTACTTTAATTGCTAAGTGTTACAAAATTCAGGCAAAAACGGAGAAGGGAAGTGATGTCACAAATAAAGTGAATGGCAGGCCACTATGAATGTCATTGTCTCAAAATCCAAACATGAGAAGCTATTCTGTGTTTTGAATATATTGTTGTTGTTGTTAGGTACCGTTGAGTCAGTATCTGACTCATAGCAATCCTACATACCACAGGCGAAACACTATTGTCAGTGCTTCTGTGCTATTCATAGGGTTTTCAATGGCAGATCGATTTTTGGGAGTGGGTTGCTGGGTCCTTTTCCCATGTTTTTAATATAAGGATTAATAAAAGGAAAAAGATAATGCTTTCATTTTCCATATTCTTTTTAGTGGTGTGGTTGGCCACTTTTGACTAATTTTTATCATTTATCCTTTACTATTTATAACATTTTTCTTTATTAAAAAACACACAAAAATAATGTATACCAACTCCTAAGTCCTTAAGTTAGAGAATAGTTTGCTTACTTGATTTTTTCATTATTTATTTAGTTATTTATCTATTTGTCTATTTATTTCGAGACAAGGTCTTGCTATGTACCTCAGGCTGGCCTGGAACTCACTCTCCTACCTCAGCCTCCCATGTGCTGGGAATACAGGTGTGCACCACCACAACTGGCTTGCTTTTTCTTTTCTTTTGTTTAAGAATTTAAATGAATGCAGATATCCCATGGCTATGGTTCTCTACACTTTTTGAAGAGAAAACAAAATAAAACCCCTTGCTATATCAGTAGCAGTTGAAATACACAAAAGCATGCAGATCTGCAAATATAAGAAGACAGTCCTAAATCATTATTTTAAGATGGGATGGGGAGGAGGATCAATGAGGAGTGATGAAGGGGGAGAAGTCAAGCTCAATGTAAACAGCACAACTTCATGAGAATGTTGGAAAAATAGGGGAAGATAACCAAAATAAGTATCAGAGTTTAACTACATACTAGTCATAAGGCTCCATAAACGTTATGGGTTGATGAAAGTGTTACTAGAAGTGATGTAAAGCATGCATAATGGAAAAAGCCATTGCTGTATTACTCTGTACCTCATCACCACTTACTAATAAAGGAAAAAAAACTTTTAAATTCATTTTTCCACGTTGGCCCTTTCTCAGTGTTTTTGGAATCTTGACCTGACGTGTATTCTTTACTCTTACTTTACATATTCGTTCAACTACCCATCTTGATCCCCCAATTTCATCTTCTCGCTCAACACAGAACTTAGTTAGGTTTGCATCAGCCTTCTGCTGCTCAAGAGTGTAGCCAGGACAGGTCCTGACTGAGCTCAGCCTCCAGACCTGTGGTTGGCGGGAGTCAGCTCTAAATGCTGCTATTTCCTGCTGCACACTTAAGTTAGTGAGAGTGGTTTTCATGTTAGTGTCTTGGCCGCTTGCCTCCAGCTTAGTCCAAGGACCTGATATTTCTATTTTTGTTTAGTTTGTGACCTGCATTCTCTCGAGAATCAAGATCTTCTTTGTTTTGATGAATGACTATGACATCCTTTTTGAAAGCAGTCTTTCCCTGCCCCATCACCATCTGTATTTGAAATGTTTCCCCTGTTTAAATGTGTGACTCTAGCCGAAATTAGTAACAACATGGTTTTACATCTGTGATATCTCCACTCCACTCCCTCTCTCTTCTTTATGTGGGTGGCCACTTGAAACTGGGCTCAGCCTTTTGGTATTACATTGTCCAGAATATGTTTTGCTGGCAGTCTACAAAAACTGGAAAATGCATATTAAACATTAGAGATTAACAAAGCATATGCTTATAGAAGATTAGCTACAACTCAGATTCTGCCCCAAGTACATGAGCTCTAATACATTCATTCAGCACAGATTTGGTGAGCTAATACTATGTGCCAAGCTGGTATTGTTGTAGGTTTTGCACATGTAAAGAAGAATAATGGAAGGTCCCAGATTTTGAAGATTTCTCTATTTAGTGTAAGATATGACAAGACTCAGAGACAACAACAACTGGGTGTGGTTTATGCCATCAGAGGATTAGACATTGCCATTGCCATTAATAAGTATTGTTTAGTGGAGAGAAGAATAAGCAAAAAGATACATATTGGTATATAGGATAGTGCCTGGAACATAATAATCAACCAACAGTTTTTGAATTACTGATGTGGTGTAAAATGGTAATATCCATGAGGAATCACCCCCATGTGCATGTCAACTTGTAATGCTGTGGAGGCTTGCCTGTTGCTGTGATGCTGAAAACCATGCCACTGGTATTTCAGATACCAGCAGGATCACCCATGGTGGACAGGTTTCAGCTGATCTTTCAGACTGAGACAGAATAGGGAGGAGTACCTGGCAGCCCACTCCTCAAACAATTGTTGTTGTTGTTGTTAGGTGCCGTCGAGTTGGTATCCGACTCATAGCAACCCTCATAGGGTTTTCAATGGCTGACTATTTCAGGATTACCAGGCCCTTCTCCCATTTTTGCGGTGCTGGGAATTGAACTCAGGTCCTCAGAGACTGCAGCGCAGTGCTCTACCAACTAAGCTAAATCCTATCCCCTCAAACAATTAGCTATTGAAAACCCTATGAATAGCAGAGAAGTACTATCAAATATAATGCTGGAAAATAAGTCCCCCCATGCTGGAAAGCATTCAAAAGACAACTGGGGAAGAGTTGCCTCCTCAAAGTAGAATCAACCTTAATGACAGGAATGGAGTAAAGCCCCTGGGATCTCCTTTTACTGTTTTAGCATGACTCAAAATGAGAAGAAACATAGTGGCTGCAGCAATGGGCTCAAACATAAAAAGGTCCTGTGCATGGCACAGTGTCAGGTAGTGTTTTGTTCTGTTGTGCATAGGGTTGCTATGAGTCAGACCCAACTTAACATCACCTAACAACAACAAAAAATGAGGTGGTAGGTATATGTAGACATAGGTTATTCTCCCTCATCTATTTAAACTCTGACCACATGACTCCAGCCAGGACAATAAGAGCAAGTCCCAGGAGTTCTGTTGAAATTATAAAGGGAAATATTTACTTTTCTGCTGGGGTTTTGGGAGGAGGAATTAGTCCCTAAATTTTCTAAGTCTATCTGTGCACATAAAGGAGGAGGCTATGAATTGGCCAAATAGGAGAGGTGGGAAGACCACAATTTAATTCTGACAAGACCTGTGGTCCTCCAATGCACCATCTTGAAGTTTATCTGAGGTTGTTTTCTGTCTCTTGCTATTAAATAAAAGTTCTGCTTGCACCAGAGGTGAAACCATCTAACTGTGGCTTAGGAGATACCGGAGAAGTAAATCTCCAGCTGAGAGTTGAGGATGAGTAGAGGTTGACTAGAGAGATAAGGAAAGAGAAGCCTGCCATGGGGAGGAACCAGCACTGGCAAAGTGTAGAAGCCAGGAAAGCAATACCGTGGTATTTTTAATCTATGCAGTAGGGGAGGGTGTTAGCCTTTCTAATGCCTCATGCCCGAGGCCATCTTTCCTCCATTGATAAAATTCAGTGTTTCCTTTACAAGAATTGGAGACATGTTAAGTTTATATGAAAACAGGCCAGTGAATCTCCAGAGAACACAAGTAGAATTGGTAGTAGGTGTATTTTCAGTCATGACACTTTTTAAATATAAGGAATTGGAAAGCTGACAAACACTTAACAGCTCTTTTGCATGCAGTGGTTCCGGGATTGGTTAGCAAGCTCACTAATGCCATCAGGGACTCATTCCCTTTGCCTCCGCCCACTCACTATTCTCAGGCTGTTAGCTTTGGACCTCAAGTTTTTTGCCTCACTGTGGATAGGCAGCTACTGTAGTTTCAGACATTGACTCATTACATCTGTCATCCAAAGTAAGGAAACGCTGGAGGAAACAAAAGAGCCTTCTAACATTTTCATCTCTCTTTTTTAAAATCATGGAGGATAACATGATACCCTTTTTAAGGGAAACCTCCCTTCCCTCTATTATCTTTTCCTCCTAGGCCACTGGTCAGGACCAGGTCTCATACTCTCAGGGGAAATGGGACTGGTATGATGGTCTAGACAAATTCTAGCTCACCTCTTGGAGCTGAGTGAATTGCCGTTAAAAGTGAAGGTAAGATTCCTTTAACTAAGAAACACAGAGAATACTTGCCACAAAGGAAATTAGCAGGGTTTGGTAGAGAGGTTTTCTGGGTGAGGTGTCAGAATAAACACATCTCCTTTATTGGTTACAAGCTACTTCCTTCAGGGAGCTACTTCCCTATTTTTCAGGAGAGTTAAAACCAGCATCATTCCTCATGAAGCCCCTCTGAATCTGGCAATACATTTAACATTTGAAAAGTATTATAGGGTACTCACTGCCCAAAGTAGAATAGAAAACTATATCAATAATAAAAACATGAGGTATTCAAAACTATATCAATAATAAAAACATAAGGCATTCAAACTATGTCAATAATAAAAATATAAGAACTGACAATGAGTTATGACATTGTATATCTGCCTATTGGCTTTTATTATCAAGATGCATTTATATAAGTTTCCCTTATTTCATCTGTACAACTACATCTAAGTAGTGTTATTTTTCACTTTATCAATGAAGAAGTTGAGATAAAGTAAGTTGAAATTACTTTTCAAAGCCACACAGGAAGTCAGGGAAAGAATCAGGTCTGGAAATAATTTCATACTCTAAAAACCTTTATGTGATTTTCTCCAAAGCCTACAGATGCCAAATATATTTTGTATTTCCAACGACCTTCCTCCAGCCAGCTCAAGGTGATATCCATAAATACAGAGCTGTAGATATATTTCTTCCACCAGGGTCAGTGATGATTGTCATATCTTGATGGTGAAATCCGAAATTATGTCACTTTAATGATACTCTGGATCTTGTGATTGGATATTTTTTGGCTCCTTGAGTATCTGCTATCAGACACCCTGTGTTTCTGTAGCAAGATTTTAATGCGTGGTGAGGGATATGATAGAAATATTCATAGTAAAGTGAGAAGCACCGTTGGATTTAAGGTCAGCATACTTAGGTTTGTGCCTTTACTGTGCCTTTTCTGAGTGACTTGGGAAAGTTCCTTGGCTTCTATCAGGCTTAGTTTCCTCAACTATTAGATGGGGATCCTGCTACTGCTGGTGATGTTGATGAGATTTTTTAAAAAACATTTTTGATTTTCTATGAAATTGGAGCATTTGTGGATGTGATTGCCAAATGACTTTGATTTTTCCTCACAATTTCCATTACAGCATTTCATCCTTAATATCTTCTTCTTGACTTCATGAGTTTGGAATCCATTTCTGGCTTGTGTATTCAAGGCCATATTTGGGGCTCCTCTATAAGCTGTATATTTATGAGAAAGCTTTTTATTCCCTCTTTCTCAGTTCAGTCCTCCTGGGTTGTCTGACTCAGGATTTCTCCACCTTGGCACTATCGATATTTGAAATTGGATAATTCTTCACTATGGGGACTTTCCTATGTGTTGTAGGGCATTTTTAGTACCCTCAGCCTCTGTCCAGTAGATATCAGCAGGCCTTCCTTCTCTCTCCATCACACTTGTGCTGATTTAAAAAGTCTCCAGACCCTGCCACATGACCCAATGGGGAGGGCAGACAGAGTTGCCTCATGATGAAAGACATTGGCTTAACTTTATGATCTATATTTTCTCTCTCCTGGAATCAGAAGACTTGTGTTTGTTTGAATCTATTTCAACAATGTAAAATACATGGTTCATTTGGACAATATTTGGTTCAAAAATAGTGAATGTGCCTTCTATCTTACATCATAATTCAAGACTGTGGAATTATGCATATTATATTTTGGAGGTTTATCATTTTATCAACAAAGAAGTTGAGATACAATGTAATTGGGTTTTTAAGTAATTGAAATTTTCCAATCAGATAAGCTTGATCCATTTACATAAGAAAATTTTTCTTTAAAGGAATCTACACTTTGGTTACCACAATGTATAAACTTAATTTTTTACATTGCAAAAAAGAAATCTTCCTTATGTTGACTTCACAAACATGATAGAGATCCTTAAAGCAAGACCATTTCCATTTGTACTGAGGAAGAGATTATGATAGAGAAGACATTTACATGGGATGTACATTTAATCTTAAGATTTTGAAAATTAAAATTAGCATGAGTTTAATAAGAAAATGTACTTGAAAATCTAGATGCCCTGAAAAGAAGCTATAATATCCATGAGAAAAATTAAACAAAATTAATTTAATAGTTATCTTGACTGTTGAAGAGCAAAGCAGTTTTAGTACCAGAGACTTAAATTCCCCTGCCACAGAGTGATAATAAATTCATTGTTTGACATGAGAAATAGGCCCACTCAGTTGATATCCTTAAGGCCCCTGTAGCTCTGACATTCGAGTTGTTTTTGAAAGACCTTCCCTCCCCCAACTTTATACAGATAGGGAAAATTTCTGTTTGATATCAAGAAGGCCAAAGGAGTCAAAGGAAGTGACTATGAAGTGATTCACTTTGCCCTCATTCACACCGTCTCACCAGAAGGAGTATTTGTGTTCAAAAGCCTTTATGAAATATTCATAAGTGAATATTTTGAATTAGCTAGCCCAGCAGGGTTGTGTGAGGGAATGTTTGGATATGAGTACCTTGATCTGTTAGCTTGGTTCTATTTCTAGATATATTGCTCTAAAATGTATTGTCACATCACCAGCTTATGCCTGTGGCTCTGGCCCTAATATAAACAAAAAGAAGTCACCTGTGGTTTTGTTTCTAGAATCGATTTTTTTCCCTCAGGTTTATATCAGGCTGTTTCCTTCTGATAACCTTCTAGATAGGAGGTAAGAGATAGTATGGATGGAAAAGGGTAGGAACAAAAGTGAACAGATAAAAATTTTAATCCAAGAGTGGAACTGGAGTAACATTTTGAAGGAATATGGTCTTTTTGCCCTCACATCTTCTATCTTTGTTGTAAGGTACCATCAAGTCAGATCTGACTCATAGCGACGTGATGTACAGTAGGATGAAGTATTACCCCACACTGTGCCATGAACATAATCCTTTTAGGTTTGAGCCCAATGTTGCAGTCACTATGTTTCTTCTCATTTTCAGATGTCATATCAGCAAAAGGAGGTCCCAGGGGCTGTATTCTATTCCCATCATTAAGGTCTACTCTACTTTGAGGAGACAACTCTTCCCCAGTTGTTTCTTGAATGCCTTCCAGCTTGGGGGGCTCATTTTCCAGCACTATATTTGACAGTGGTTCTCTGCTATTCATAGGGCTTTCAATGCTAATTGTCTCAGGAGTGGGCTGCCAGGTCCTTCTCCCTCATCTGTCTTCATCTCTAAGCTCAGCTGAATCCTATCCACCATGGGTGGCCCTGCTGGTATCTGAAATATCAGTAGCATAGCTTTCAGCATCACAGCAACATGCAAGCCCTCACAGCATGACAAGCTTACAGAAACATGTGGGCTTATAACCTTAGAGTTTTCTAAAACCTTATCCCCTTTATGACCATGAACACACACGTTGGCTGGTTGAAACACCATGAAATGCATTATTTCCATGGAATAGTTTCTCTATTAGGAAATCATCCATAATCCCTGTCCACAGTTTTCCCAAGAACTAGAGCTTATGAGAGAACCCTAGTGGGTCTCCGGCAGGTCACTTAACTTTCCTAACCTTTGAGCCTTTTTGTTCCCTCCTGTAGTCAGAAACAAAAATGGTTATGGATTCCTGGTTGCTTGGAGATGGGGCTGGAGTGGAAGTAATGTGACTTGTGAGAGCAATGGGAAGTAACTGAAGGCTTTAAAAAGACTTCTGTGGTTTTCAGACTTATGAATAAATAAGATTACTTTGGTTACTCTGACGGGATGGATGTAAAAGGATCACCATGTATTTTGGAATATCTATTAAGAAATTATTGTAGTTGGGCTGAGGGTGCAGCTTAGTAGTAGGGCACTTGTAAAGCGTGCTTGAGGCTCTGGGTTCAACCCTCAGTACAAAAAAAAAAAGAAAGAAAAGAAAAAAAGAAAAGAAAGGAAGAAATTATTGTTTAAGTGAGAACTAATAGTGAGCAAGAATGATGATAATGGAATAGGAAGAAAAAATATTTAGCAGAGCATAGGTGCACACGTGGAATCCCAGTGACTCAGGATGCTAAGGCAGGAGGCTTGTGAGTTCGAGACCAGAGGCAGCCTGTGCAATTTAGCAAGACCTTGTGTTAAAATTTTAAAAAGTAATAAAAAATATTTAAAAAGGGATTAAGGGGTGTGGCTCAGTGGTAGAATGCTTGCCTACAGTGCACAAGGCCCTGAGTTCAACCCCACCAGGACTGCAAAAATACACACACACACACACACACACACACACACACACACACGTTGTTATTGTTAGGTGCCACTGAGTCAGTGTCCCACTCATAGTGACCCTACGTACAACAGGCAAAACATAGTGCTTCTCTGCTATTCATAGGGTTTTCAATGGCAGATTGAATTTTGGGAATGAGTTGCTGGGTCCTTCTCCCAAGCTTACAGTATCTGCTGTTCCCAGGTGGTCTCCTATCCAAGTACTAACCAGGGCCAACCTTGCTTAGCTTCTGAGATCTGACGGGATCAGAAGCCACAGTGCTATGGCTGCAAAACAAGGAAGATCTACTAGGTTTCATGTAGTATATGAGAAAGTGTGAAATCAAAGATGGCACATAGAGTTTTGAGGTCTGCAAAAAGATGGGTCATAGGGCCATTTACTTACATAAGTAACCCTGGGAAGGAATAAACCTTAAGAGATTTCAAGATGTATTACTTTTGACAAACCTGTAAAGTGTGAAAGTTGGATACTTTTCATATAGTGGAGCTCAGGGGAGAGAATTATCACCTTTTGACATGGTGAGATGCTTATTCACATGTAAGTTTTTATTACTCTTTGTCAATGAGAGACAGTTACCTCTTTAATTCAAACTTCCTTTGCCTTTCTGCTCAAATGAGGATCCATCAAAAATGAGAATCCTTCTCTGATTGGCACTGGAGCTCATGTTCCATTGATGATAGCAGTATGTTTGTCTTCATGGTAAATGGGTGTCAACCTGGTTTCTTGGGTCAGAAGTTTCCTTCATAGTGTAACCTCATAGCTAAAAAAAGAGTAATGGGAAATGTCATAGTGATACATCCATACTAAGAATCCAATAATTTCATTTTAATCAGTTGCATATTATTGGTAACCCTGAATCATAACTTCACTTGCCTTTCAAAGATATCATGACTTTGTGCAGCTGGAGGGAGTGAATAAAAAAAAATCTGCCTATTCAGTATATTTTGTTAGAACTATTGATATTCTCTCTCTCTCTTTCTTTCCTTCTTTATCTGTCCCTCTCTTCCTCCCTCCTTTCCTCCCTCCCTCAGGATGGTGCCTTTAAATCATCACAAACCATCACACAATAAAATAAAACAAAAGAAAGCAAATTTACTGAAGGAGTTGTCTAAGAATCAGATCTCTTTGGACAACCAAGTGAGTCTCTGTGACTCCAGAATGCTCATTAAACTGAAGGAGTACAAAAGAAATGTGACCTTGACTGTAGTTTTTCCTTCTTCTCGAAATCCAACCTATACTTTAAGAGATAGAAGTTCATGTCAACAGCTCAGTCTAAAGTCCTAATTCATTTTGGATAATTTGGAAATGAAATTAAAGAATACCATTTGCTAGAAAATGGTTTACACTGCAAAATTTATTTTGCATAACATATTTTTATGAGAATTTCAGAACTCAGAACAGAAGATATTCAGCATCTTCTATTACATAATATGTCATCTCTGAATATTGTTTTTAGAACATTTTGAGGTGCTTAGGCTTGGGAAGATTAGTACTGTAAAAGTAATTTTAACATTTTCTTTGATAAAAATGCAAAGGAAGAAAGAACAATCAGGCTATTGTCAGAACACATAATCTTATGGTTCAGGTTAGAGAAACAAAAGGAGCTTGATTGTGAAGCAATTGGAAAGTATCTTAGAACTCAATTAGGCAAGCATTTGCATTTTTCAAACAGCAAGTTTTTGTGTGTCTTAAACAAATGACACAATCTTGCTACAATTTTGATATATATTATTTGAAGTTCTGGCTCCTATTAATCAGGAAGAAGGATCTAACATGTTTGGCTAGAAAGGCTGCACAATTTGATAGAAACAACATGAAAGAGTTTAGCTGAATCTGAAAGCCATAACTTTTCTATAACCTGTCTGAAGAATTGAAATAACTGTTTTTCCTCAACTATTTTTCCCTTGTCAATGACATTTTGAAATCTCCTATTAAAAATAATGACACCTCCTTGTGATGTTGTTGTTAGGTGCCATCAAGTCGGGTCCAACTCATAGTAACCCTATGTACAACAGAACAAAACACTCCCCAACACTGTGCCATGCCCAGCACTATGTCAATGTGTCTCTGCTCTTCATAGGGTTTCAGCAGTGGGTTATTTCAGGAGTAGATTGCCACGTCCTTCTCCCTAGCCTGCAGCACCTGGTATTCTCAGGCAGTCCCTCATCCAAGGACAAACCAGGTCTACCCTGCTTAATTCCAAGATCAGGTATGGTCTGATGCTAGGTTGCTATGGCTGCAGACACCTTCTTGTGATAGAGGGAGATAAAATTGTTAAGTGGGTCTGAGTAGGAAACAACTTTCAGCTTTCTTGTGGGTAGAAATGCCAAAACAAGTTCTACAGGTCTAAGTCTCTTAGTCTTGAACTGGTTGTCTGAGTTTTGTCCAGCTTTGGAGCCTCACATTTGTTACTGTCAAATTAACAAACTTATCAACTGTAGAGATTGACTTTTGAGTATATTGAAGACTGAAAAAGAAAGGTGGTATAATCCAGAGTCCACTTCTTCCCTGAAGGGCAATACTAAAGTGCTTAGCTTGAATATCAGGATGACTATTTGAAGACTCTATTTTCTACACATTGTTTTTGTTGTTATTGTTGTTAGATGCTGTCAAGTGGGGTCCAACTCATAGTGACCCTGTGAAGAACAGAGCAAAACACTCCCCAACACTGTGCCATGCACACAATCTTTTCCATGTTTAAACCCACTGTTGTAGCCACTGTGTCAATCTATCTAGTTGAGGGTCTTCCTTTTCTTTGTTGACCCTCCACTCTCCCAAACATGATGTCCTTCTGCAGAGATGGCTCCTTCCTGAAAACACATCCCAAATACATATGTAAGACTCAGCCTAGCTATCTTTGTTTCCAAGGGGCACTCTGGTTGTACTTCTATGTATTAGCTATGTGATATTGGGCAAGTTAATTCTTTGAGACTCAGTTTCCTCATCTGTAAGACAATACTCATTTTACAAGATTAATGAAATAAAATAGTGCAGGTACTCGATGAATATTTAATAATAATTGTAGCAATTATCATTACTACTATCATTATGTTTCTAGCCTTCCTAGTAACCCAACCTAAATCATTAGAATTTGCACTCAAGAGAAAATTTAGATTTTATCATACTGAAGATGGAATATTTCAGTGAGGCTAATGGACTCATTCTCACGCTTTTTAAAAGGTATTTTGAAATTGAGTTGATAAGATTATAGAGTAAGAAAGGTCTATTGATCATGGAGTCCAAATACTTATGTTCAGCTAATGATTTTGGGTTACACATTGTTACTCAAAGTCACGTAGCTTCTTAAAGGCAGAGCTGTTATTATTATACAGGTTTTCTGACTCTCTTGCCTGCATTAATTTGGTATTACATGCCACTTGATAAAGCTAAGATGAGAAGTAGGTTCACATAGGAATATGTAACTTTGAACTGCACCACAAATTCAGGTTGCAACTTATGACATTCAGAAGAAAACTAACTATAGTACTCTGCCAGATTGACAGAAGGATTTCTAGAAATCCTCTCTCAAGGTTCCCATTTTCACTCTTTTCATACCCAAGCACCCCAAGAGCTTATGTCATATAAAGAAAAACAGTTCAAGCTACTCCTCTGATTGGATCAGAGGAGACCCAATGTCCCCTTAGCCCGACTTGCCCTTGCTTCTCAACTCCCAATTGGAGCCGGTACTGCCAGTAGTCAGGCACATACTGCTTGTCCTCTACTGGTTCAGAGTCCCCAGAGGAAGACCAGCCAAGCCTGTGCACCATTAAGAGACACCATCCCGTCTCTTCCTTCTGAGTTCCGCTCCAGGGGCTGCTCGCCTGTGTCTAAAGGTGGCAGTTTTCCACGCTCAGCTCCCTGTATTCCTCAAGTGCCTTTTCCCCAGGCTTCTGGCTGCTCCGTGTCCAGAGCTAGGGCTTTCCTTCTTTGGGGTCCACAGGGCAGAAGTAGAATGTTTCTCTTTCCAATTCCAGATATATAAGGTTATCTTATGCTTCTGAGTGACCCATTCACGCCTCAGTTGCTAGCTTCAGCAAAGGTCTGCTAAGGAGCTCTGCTTGACTTTGAATTTGGGGAGGAGACTAATCCAGAGACCCATCCTCCCCCCAGGATCAAGGCAAAATTCTGGCAACTCTGCTCCAAGTATGAGATGAGTGTCAGACGCTAAATCCCTGTGCACAGAAGACCCTTAAATCAATACTTTTTGATTTAAAAAAATCTAAGAAAACCCTAAATGTGAAATTCATTATTAAGTTATCAAGTGATATAGTTATAAAATCTAAAAATTAAAAAATATTTATTCTGTTTATAACTTCAGAGGTGTGTGTGTGTGTGTGTGTGTGTGTGTGTGTGTGTGTGTGTGTGTGGTCAGTCTGTTTTCCTCTAGTTAATCTCTATGTGTGCCAGGGAGACTTGCCAATACATTTGCAGTATGATACTTTCCCCAAATGAATATCTAACTGTGTACTCTCTATTCTAAATGTAGTATTTATATAGTGTATAGCTTATGTGGATACATACTTTATATAAAGGTACTCAGATTATTTGGATTTATCAATGTTTTAGGGGCTTGGGGTCCTCATGATGTTTTCGATTTGACTATATTCATAACAACATAAATAAAAATGTGAAACAAACCCATGAGTTTACTCGTTATCCAGCTGCAGCTCTAAAGCATGCCAGACTTGGTAGCCTTCCAGACTGTTATCACGGCAGAGTCTCATTGATGCAGCCAATGTGGGTCATAAAGTAATCCCTACTTCAAGTATTTGGGCTTATAAAGGGGATAAAGTGGATGGATGTGGGTCACTCTTAGCCATCCCATTGCATTCTCTTGTCAGACAAGGTTGACAATTATCTGGAGGAGCTGTTGTATTCTCTTTGGACATGTGCGCCCCTAGAAAAGAGTGTGGCTATTTGAGAGCTCTATTCAAAGCCTGAGGCTACATCAGTGGAGAATTGTGCTTATTGTCCATATTTAGTTTGGGTCAGGAGTTGTTACTGGATGTAACATGTAGGTGCGAATTCTCTGAATAGATGCAAATTAGCTCTGAATATGTCTATAGACCTTCCTTGACCAAAAGTGCTTCAGTAGAGTTGATAAATATTGTTCAACGTCAATTTGAGTCTCAGGAACTCACAATTCAATGTGATCTGCTAAAAGACAGAAGCAAAGTTTCTGGGAAACCAGGCCAAAACCTGTAAGATTAGCTTCTTGTGAAGGGTTTGGTTCTGCACCTTTGGGTCCTCTTCACTCACCTTTTGAGTGCTCAGGAAAATTTCCTGTATAATTGCTCCATCATTGGTTTTCAGAGGATAGTTTTAACAATATCCTAGAAATTTCATAAGTATCCTACTTTTGGAAAAAAATTTGTTAGGTGGGTATAGAATAGAATAATGATTTAAAGGCTTAGCATTATAAATGTAGTTTTGAAGTATTTTTAAAAACAGAGAAGAACCAGACACTGTGGCACATGCCTATAGTCCCAGCGACTCAGGAGGTGGAGGCAGGAGGATGGCGAGTTGGAGGCCAGAGGCAGCCTGTGTAATTCAGCGAGACCTGTCCCAAAAAATGGGCTGGGGTTGCAGCCCAGTGCAAAGTATGTACAAGGCCCTGGGCTAACCCCCAAGTACTGCCAAAACAACCCAAGGAGCAAAATAAAACAAAAACAGAGAAGAAATTAAGGAAAAACGATGAATTTGATCTTCTAAAGTCTTGTTGTTGTTGTTGTTAGGTACCATCGAGTCAGTATCCGACTCACAGCAACTTTACGTACCACAGGCAGAACACTATTGTCAGTGCTTCTTTGCTATTCATAGGGTTTTCAATGGCTGATTTGTGTTTTGGGAGTGGATCAAGGCCCAGGTGCTGAGCCCACTGTCCTTACAGCGAGTGTTTGTAGGCATGTCTGTATGTGTTGGTTCCAAGACTTGCACTGAGATTTGAAGAGTGGTGGGGAGGAGGATGCTTCTGGACCTCCAGCTCAGCATTTTGTTGGAGTTCTGCATTAATCGACAGGAACCTACTTGCAGTCATTACCCAAGTAGCATTTTGATTCTTACTCTGTTCTTATGTCCACCTAGGCGTGCAGTTCCTTTGGAAACACTCTTCCGGGAAAGGTGTGCTTTAGCTTCAGGGCAGGATTTGAAGATTTATGGCCCTAAGACATTTTCTCAATACTATATCTTTCACTTAGTTATTAATATGAATCTACTTTATTCTGTACATCCAGTTTTTCTTACCATTTTCATATATGGCTCCCCATAAGATCTTACTTTTCTTGTGATATCTTTAGTGTCTCCTATCAAATTTGGATTTCTTTTCTGTCCTCTAGTATTTGAAGGTTTCTCATTTTTAGAAAAAAAATTACCAATACCCTTTTTTGACCTTGATATCCCTCTTTTCTGCTTTCATATTTTTCTCTCTTAGCCACATATTGCAGATCAGATTTCTCTATGATGACCCCCTTCCTCACCAATTGCTAGTTTTTGTTTTTGTTTTTGTTTTCTGGTGATACTGGGGAGTTGAACCCACGGCCTCATGCAGGCTTTTCAAGTGCTCTAACACTGAGCTACACCTCTATCCCATTTTTTACTTTTTGTTTTAAGATAGGGTCTCACTAAATCGCACAGGATGCCTCTGCTCTTGAACTTGTGATCCTCCTGCCTCCGCTTCCTGAGTTGCTGGGATTACAGGTGTGCGCCACTGTGCCTGGCTTTGCTTTATTCTTATTTAAGTTACCTGGTCTGCTTATTATGCAAATGAATCCTAACAAATGTGATTTGTGATTTCATTTTTTTTATATATATAGTACAGGGAGAAGTACTATAAGAAGCAGAAATGGAAGATGTCTTACCTGGTAGCTCAAAGCTGAGCAGCTAGAGAAGGCAGCGTTTACACCCACTGGAAATTCACTACCGGTATGGCAGCCATTAGCCCTACGAGGTTCTTAAGCAACTAAAATATGACAGGTGTGATTGAGGAAGTGAATTTTTAAGTTCACTTTGTAAGGATTGTCTATTAAACATCCATTGGCTAATTCACTTTTTAAACTTTAATTTCCATTACCATTTGCTGAGGTAAGGATTCTTACCCTCCTTTTGAATTTGAGAAAACATAGGTTCAGAAGTGAGAGAATTTGTCTGGGATAACTGTGTTTGAAGATACAATCAAGCAGTACAGGTGCTTAAGAGCACACACTGGACTCTGAGCCTTATGTTGGGACAGGTTACAAGGTTTGTCCTCCATCCTGTTTCTATGTCTGTAAAAATAAGGAGAGTAATTATTCATACATATAAGATTTTTAGGAAGTTAAATGAATTTGTGTCTGTGAACACTTAGAAGTGTCACTAATATATTAAGTGCTACATGCAATTTGTTACATGAAGATATTGTTTTCTGTCTATCTCTGACTTGGAAAAAAAAGTGATATCGCCTTGGTTCTTGCTAAATATTTCCTTTGGCTTTAGTAACAAATATAGGTTGTTTGGAAACAAAGCATTCTATCATTCTGCTACAGCTCGAATCTGGTGAAAGCCACCTTGCGCACTCATTTTTCTAAGGCTGCAGACACACAATAGTACCTCTATTTTTTGGTCCTCGAGCAATGGCAGCCTTTTGTAGAGCAGTGTAAACCTGGGATCATGCTTCTTTCGTATTTCTGCAAAAATGCCAGCCGTCTCTTGTGGTTGGAATTCTTACCCCACATGACTGACATCTAACATGTGTTCTGCTGCCAAGCATACTCTTTTCCTTTGGCTGGGCATCTGGTTTTGGCACCAGTGTTTATTTCTCTTGAGAGATGTAGTGTCAATCAAGACTGTATTGCTGGGTGAGATAAGTGGGCAGAGAACACATTTTAGAGGCCAATTCATACAGCTTTGGGATTGTACCTGGGTTGGGAGAAACTGGACAGAGGTCTCAGGATTTTCTTTGCTCTCCATGATACGGTATAATGTGCTGCTGAGAGGTTTTCTTTGCCTCTTAAACTATGACATTTTTCAAGGCCAAATCTTTGTCTATTCTTTGCATATTTGACCTGACTTATCATAGGGTTGTTGTTGTTGTTAGGTGCCATCGAGTTGGTATCCAACTCATAGCGACCCTCATAGGGTTTTCAATGGCTCAGTGCTTCGGGATTGCCTTGGGAGTGTATTGCCAGGTCCTTCTCCCATTTTTGCGGAGCTGGGAATTGAACTTGGGGCCTCAGAGACTACAGTGCAGTGCTCTACCCACTGAGCTAAATCCCAGCCCATAGGTAGGGCACCAAAATTTATCTATCTATACACACACACACACGATACATATTCCATATTGTTCTTATTTTGAGAGAATTTCTTATAGACTGAGCATTCTAATATAACATACTTGTGGTTTTGGTATCCGTAAATAGAAGACAATGGAAAAATTAGATTTATGCTCAAATAATTATAAGCAAATTGAATATTAATCCTTTGAACACTTCATCTACCCCTTTAAAAATAACAATAAACAAAGCAGCCCTCAGACTTCATAGTGTTGAATGAACTCATAAATATGTGATTTAGGTAAGGCTTTATATATTTTTGAATGAGACTATCAAAATTCTACCTTAGGGATGCTTTGCCATACCAGGGAGGGGCTGAAAAATTATAGCCTATAGACAAAACCACACTGATACCTTATTTATTTATTTATTTATTTATTTAGCAGATGAAATTTTATTGGAGCATAGGAACACATTTATTTAGAAATTGTCTATGGTTGTTTGCATATTACATTGGTAAAATTTAGTTAGAACAGAGATAATATGACTTGTAAAGAAAAAAATGTTTGCTCTTTGGCCCTTTTGTTTACTCAAGCCCCAGACAGTATGTAAATAGACAGATATGGCTGTGTTTCTGTAAAACTTTATTTGAAAAAGTGGAAAGCAGGCTGGTTATGGCCATTGGGCTGTAGTTTGTGGACTCCTGGTAAACTAGGAAAAAAAAAAACACTCTAGAATCAGATATACCAGCTATGTGACTTAGGAAATAATATTTAACCCTTGTGTACCTCAGTTTGCATGTATGTAACACAGGGATATCAACACTCATCTTGTATGATTTTTAGGAGGAGACAATAAGGAAATATATGAGGCAGAGCTATCACATTTGAGATCTTCTCTAAATGTTTGTTGGTACCTTTTCATTTATCACCTCATGCCCACCAACTATCAGGAGCTTAGAAGTGAAATGTAGAAAAATATTATCTCCACAAAAGAACCAAAGGAGGTATTTGTCTCAGAGAAATGGGGACAAAGAAAAGATTTAAGGTGTTTTGAAAGCATGGCAAGTTTTATCTAAAGACTTCTGTCTGGATGTTATGCATATACATTGGGAAAGGAGGAGAAAAACATTTAAAATGCCATTATTATTTGGCCATCACAGACCTCTCCAATTTTAAAGTAACTCTAAATTTTGAAAAATATTCCAAGTATCCTGGAAAACATTCCATCCTCTTAAACTCCTCAAGAATGTAATATAAATTTACTTTGTCTTTCATGTTCCTCAGTGTTTAGAATTATCTCTGCCACCTCAGTGAACGAACTATTTCCCAGACTGCCACTTTCAATAATTAAGCATCCGGGACCAAAAGCTACAAAACCATCCATATGCATATTTTAAACCAGTGAAAAACGGAAGTGTTATGAGCAAATGATGCCCTTGGGCCATTGCAGGAATGTTGGTGCTGAATACCATCTATCACAAAACTCTCACTGTGGGTTTGTGGGAAATTCTGGGTATATTAGGCATAAAAATAATGAAAGAAGGGGAAAATCCCCTTGCTTCTATTCATCATCTACTTATTTCCTCCTCCAACCTCAAAGTATAGTGCAATGTACTTCTTCACCTCCATAAAATCAAAAGCATCTGGTACAAAGATAAGCCTCATATTGTAGCATCTCCAGAGAACTGCTGAGATGAACTTGTACTTCAGGATTGGCTGAAATCCTCATTCAGTGGCATAAACTTGCACAAGAAACCCAACTCTGCTGGCTCTCTATTTCCTTCAGGCTTAGTGGGAATAAAATGTTCATAGTGTTGATATAATTGTTAGTGATATAGTGAATATAAAGGCCTGCACACTGGTGCACTAGATCTTCAGTAAATTAAATTCCTTCCTGAAATCCATATTATTTTAGACTTGAAGGTACAGAGTGTGTTTCTAAAACTGGGATATTGGAACAATCAGAGTATGAAATGGTGTGATGGGGCAACAGAAGCTGTAGTTAAGATGGTAGGTATCTTTGTGGAATATTCATTTTACTCAGAATTTTAGTGGGAAAGTTGAGTAAGTAAGACAACTTATAAGTAATTTAAAAACACTTTTGTAAGGAAAGAAATAAAGTGTTCCTGTGGAAGAACATGTGAAATGAATGAACTTTGAAAGGTAATGTTTAAACTCCAAAGAAACTCAGTAGACTGTTTTCACTGATGGATAGACTCTCCTCTGCCATCATGATCCCTTTGTAAAAACGGTATAAAAAGCTATGGGGGAAAGAAAGTGAGACTTAAGAGTTTGAAGGTAAAAATTGGAGCCCAGTCTCTTTTGGGTCACAAAATGACTTAATCTCTTCAATCCTCAGGTCCTGGGTTTGTAAGATTGGAATCACATATTTCTAATAGATGGTTTGATGACAAAAAATATTGCATGAAGCCAGGCATGGTGGCGCACACCTGTAATCCCAGTGGCTCAGGAGGTGGAGGCAGGAGGATCACAAGTTTGAGACCAGAGGCAGTCTGCATAATTTAGCCAGACCCTGTCTCAAAAAGTAAAAAAATGGGCTGAGGGTGCTGCTCAGTGGTCCAGCACTTGTACAGCATGCAAGCGTGAGGCCCTGGGTTCAACTTCCAATACCACCAAAAAAAAAAAAAAAAAAAATTGCATAAAAACGCAACCAGAGAGAATTTCTGAGATTCTGTGAACAGTGCAACAGTCTAAACGCTAATGAATCCTCTTTTTTACCAGTAAGATGGGTGAAAATGGCAGACCTAAGAGAACTCCTCTTTCTTTCATGAGTCTGCTCTCTGGTCCACATATTTTAACATCAATTTAGATATCTAAAGTTATCTTTAACTAAGTAGAGATAAAATTAAACATCTTTTGATTTCCCTATCTGTAAAATGAAGAAAACAAGAATTACATGAGTGATTGTTTTGAGAATTACAATGGGATAATGCATACGAAATTATCATACAGGGCCTCACAGATAAAACTCTCAAGACCATAAGTTCCTTCTCTTTTCTCCTCACTTCTGTCTGTAACTTATCTAAGTTTCTTCCAACTTAAAAAAATTCTGGAGCATAAATATTGTTATTTCGGTGGTCACACTGGAAATTTGATTCTGAGTGGCATGGCCTTAAAAAAATCTTCTTGTTGGTAATTGTATATTTGCCAACCACTTTGGAGAATTTTCTCTGAATAACTTTTGCATGAGAATGTAGCTCAGTTGGTAGAGTGCCGCTCTGCAGTCTCTGAGGTCCTGAGTTCGATTTCCAGCACCACAAAAATGGGAGAAGGACATGACAACCCACTCCCGAGGCAATCCCAAAACAGCCATTGAAAACCCTATAAGGGTCGCTATGAGTCAGACACGACTCGACGGCACCTAACAACAACAAGAACAGCAACAAGAGCAATGAGCAATTCAACACAAGCCCTTGATAGTGTTAGGAAATTGATTATTTTTCTCTAGCTGGGAATTCTGAGTATTTGGGGCTCACTGTTCCTGTTTACAACACCATCAGCTGTTTAGTTTTTCTTTTGTAACATATCATGAAATTTTAGCAGTCTTTAATTCAGCATTTTAAAATTTACCAATTATAAAACATATCTTCATTTATTCTTTCATTTGTATTACATATGACTAGACTTTAAATTTGTAAACTATATTTGCTAACTGGTATTCAGATGGATTATAAATTTTTTAGATTTTTAAAAATTAAGCACATTTATCAATTGAAGATGATTGGAAATAGCTTCAACTACACATTTATAGAAACGGTTCTTTCTTTTCTTCAGGCTAAAGCTTATTCAATACTTACTAGATAAATAGGTAACCTACCAAGAGTATCTCTTGTATGTTGTTATTTGAGTCCTAATATTTTCTTTATCATTTTGTCAAAGGAAACTGAACTTCAGAAAAGCTATGTGAAGGAAAAGAAACTTACATGAGGTTGCTCAAGTAGTAAATTATGCATTTCAGTTAAAGTGGGTGATTGAAATTTAAAGTTGTCACCCAACCATTCTTTTAACCAAACTCTTCAATAACCTTCATTATACTTTCCCTATCCTTTCCCCCTTCTTAGAATTTGAAATATGAAAAAATAGACCAACTCCCAGTCACTTTCTGTCAACATAGTATGGCAGCCTCAGGCCAGACACCAAAACTGAATTCTAAGGTTTTGCAGGAGAAATCTCCTTTCTTCAGTCTGTGTTACTATGAAGGGTGGAAGCTATGCCCTACACATTTCCTACTTATTATTGATGTTCGGTGCTGTCAGGTCAGGTCCAACTCATAGTGATCCTATGTACAACAGAACAAAACATTCCCCGACATTGTACCATGCCTGGCACTATTGTCAGTTCTTCTCTGGTATTCATAGGGTTGTCGGTGACTGACTGTTTCGAGATTGTATCGAGAGTAGGCTTCCAGATCCTTCTCTTTGGGGAAAGTATCAAAAAGGAGATGTTATAGAATGATTGCCAAAAAAGTGTGTCCAAATTTTCACTCTCCTAACATTCACATTCTCTGAAAAATAACTTTATTGGCCCTGTTATTAAGAAGAGAAGTCTTATTTCCTCATCCTTTGGATCTAGCTATCTTTATAACTTACTTTGGCAAATAAGGAGTGATAGAAATGACAGCATGCTATTTGTACGAGTAGGGTTCAAAAGACCTTGCATGGTTCTACATTTTCTGTTGGAATTTTGACTCTGACAAATGAATATTCCAGAGGTAGCTTGCTGAAGGGTGACAGATATGTGCCACCATGACCATAACCCACAGCTATCCAGTCTGCAGGAGATGAGTGCAGGTGAGTGCTCAGGGGTGCCTGTCTGAGTACAGATGACCCACCCAAAGGAGACCAGCCTAAACTGATAAGCTACATACTGATGAGCTATTGCTAAAACCACTATCACAATGTGTACATAAATAAAAAACACACTGTACTCCATAAATATATATCATTATTATACATCAATCAAAACCAAACCAAACCTGAATTTTCATGTAGTATGCTATAGAACGCCTGCAGCCATAACCCCTTGGTGCCTAAGCTCATCTGATCTTGGAAGGTTAGTCCTTGGAGGGGAGATGGCCTAGGAATACCAGGTACTGTAGGCATGGGAGAAGGACCCAGCAGCTCACTCCTGAAACAACCAACCATCGAAAACCCCATGAATAGGAGAGAAACACTGACATAGTGCCAGGCATGGCAGTGCCAGGTATTGTTTCATCTGTTGGACATAGGGTTGCTATGAGTCAGACCTGACTTGAGAGCATCCATCAAAAACAACAACATGCTATATAGCAATTGTTAGATGATAACAGAATATTATACCTGAGCTGAGACTGAAAGAACATTTAGAACTTCTGTTTTCTTTTAGAATATGTTATAAATATATAGTTGTACTGCCAGGCTAGCCCAGGAAACACTAACTTATGTGGTATCAGAGATGTGAATCTACCCCTGCTAATCATATAAATTCAATGGAAACCCAGTTCAGAACTGCCAAAACCCATTTTACCAATGATGGGGGTCAGGGAGCAGGATAAATGCATCTCCTACTCTTGTCTATTTCTCCTGGGAACCTCATGATTCTTGTGCATCAAGGAGGAAATTATAGAGAGAAGAAAGTACCTGGCATTCCAAAAGGCAATCCATAGAGGGAGAGGCAGAGTGGGGGAACTGCAATTATAGAAAGAGCCATAATGAGTGCTTATAAGTAAGGATAACTTACAAGTTGGTGCCAGGTGCTGATAACTGATATGAAAATAAATAAAACAGAGTTGGTGGCTTAGAGCCTTATGGAGGATAGTGTTGTGAGAGAAGATGTTTGGGGAAGGCCTCTTTGATGATGAGGTGATGTTTGAACAAATATCTACAAAAGGGAAGGGGCAAGCATTTGGACATCATTGGGAAGAGCATTCCGGGCAGAAAGGTGAGCAAGTGTGAAGGCTCTGAGGGAGCAGCAGGTTGACTCATTTGAGGAGCATAAAAGAGACAGCAGGACTGGAGCTAAAGGAGGGAAGAAGAAGTGGTAGTAAATAAGATCAGAGAGCTATTAGGGGCTGGACCATGTCAGACTTTGTATGCCATAGTAAGGACTTGGGATTTTACTCTGAATGAGACTGGAAGTCTTTGAAGGCTTTTAAGCAAAAAGACTCAGATTTAAAGGGTCTGTCAGTGTGGTGTGAAAAGATAGATTAGCAGCCACGATAGAAAGGGGAAGGTAAGTTAAGAGGCCATTTCTGTAGTCCAGGCAGGGTATGGTGGTGGCCTAGGCCCAGGAGGAAGTGATAAAAAGTATATGGTCTCTGGATTTATTTAACAAGTAGAACTAACAAGATTTCACAAATAATTTGATATGGGCTAAGACAGAAGGAATAGTCAACGACTATAAGGTTTTGGGACTGATAAATGAGAAGAGCTGTTGTTGTTGTTAGGTATCATTGAGTCAGTGTCTGACTCATAGTGGCTCTACATACAACAGGTGAAACCCTATTGTCATGCTTCTTTGCTAATTATAGGGTTTGCAATGTCTGATTGTTTTTTGGGAGTGGATTGTTGGGTCCTTTTCCCAAACCTACAGCACCTGGTGTTCCCAGGCAGTCTCCCATCCAATGACTAACCAGGCCCAACCCTGCTTAGCTTCCAAGATGACAGGATCAGAAGCCACAGTGGCATGGCTGCAGGCTATATGAGAAGATAGGAGTTACCGGTTACTGAACTGGGAAGACTGAGAAAGGAACAGATTTCTGGAGAGGACAGCATGAGTTTAGTTTTGAGTATGGTTAAGATGGAGATGTCAGTTAGACCTCCAGGGATAATTAGATATCTGAGTATGGAAAGCAAGTGAGATGTTGGTTTACATGTATACAGTATTGAGGAAGGAAAATTTAACATAAATCTCAATAAGTGTCAAGCCATTCATTCATTCCTTGTGCCCTGAGATTCAGATTGTGGCTAAAAATAAATGCCCAGTGAACACAAATGAGCTGAGACTGATTTCAACCAGAATGATAGTCTTTGTTTTTCTTCCTTGAGCTTGGTTTCCTGTGTGGATTAGCAAAGTCACTGTATGACTTTGGGCTTCTTTTCAGCCTGCAACACAGATGCCTCTGGGAGTTGTTGTGAATCTCAGTTTATTAATATTTGCAAAAGTGCTTTCAGGTCGTTTGTTGAAAGGCATCATAGAGAGACAGAGGGTTATTAGTAAGGATGACATTTGCTCATTGTGATTAAAAATGACAAAATGAAATTTCAAGTGCAGAAGTCAACACTGCAATTTAATGTATAAAGGTGTCTTTGCACATCAGCATCCAGCCAAATGAGGTCCATCTGTATTACAGAGATTTTTCTAGTTTGCTTTCAAATTAGGATGGGTTTTCAAGTGGGGATTGAATGTAAGCAGATATCATCAGAGGCCAAAAATATACCGTTTTAGCTAATTGCATCCGTTTGCACAATGTGTATGTTTTTTTAAAATTCTTTTCCTTAATTTATCATGGGCTGCAAATGGAGCCCAGAGAACTGTGCACTGAAGCCAGTCCACATGGTTTTATTTACCATTGCACACAGAATTTTATTGGGCTATAAAATAAATGGATTTCAGCTGAAGCAATTAGAAGAGTACCTTCTAAGGCCACCGTGCAAATTAGCTCATACCCATGGGCCCTTCCATGGAAGAAGCCTACATTATATAGAGAAGAAATGGGATAGGAGCTTGAGAAGAAAGGTGGAAAGTTCCTACTCATATTTCTGTTACTTTCTTCAACAATGCTGTTTGTGATTCCCCAAGCTAAGCCAATCATGGGCTACATTGGGATCAAGGGCAGACTCACTCCATGAAATATATTTGGCTGACAATGTTTGAGGCAAAACTGAACTTGCCTTTTGGGTAGAGATTGGGGAGACAAACAGAGGACTTTATAGGAAATTCATTTGCTGAATTTCAATTCTTTCTTTCTCTCTTAACCTAGTAAAGTAAATGCTCCAATGTATATCCTCCATAATTTAGCATAAATGCAAAATTCTAGGAGAAGCTATGGGAATGTTTTTGAACCTTCTATTTCTCCTTCCTACATGCCCACCAGATACCCAAATAACCTTGAAAAAGTTTCTTCACTGCATTGCTCTTGGTTCAAATCTGTTGTGTAAACCATGGTTTCAATAGTGGCATCAGTTCTGTATATATGAAAAGAATCACAGGAGATGGAGACAGGAGACACTTTCTCGCACCTACACACACAGGCACAAAGAAATGCTATGAATCTTCTCAGTAATTTCCGAACTTCTTAGCCAGATCAAGAATCAAAAACAAAGAGTTTTCAGAGATCTGAGAAGAGGAAGTAGAAAAAAACCCAGTGTCTTTGAAGACAGCTATTGCTAAGCCTGTAATTCCTACCATCCCTTAGGGAGAGCATGGTCTTACTGTCTTGAAACCATATGTTTAGTGAGGGGGGTTTCAAGGGGTCATTCAGATATCATGAACACGTGTCACCCCTAGTTACTAAGTTTGTGCCTCAAAGAATAAAAGCAGATTGTGGACTGGGATCTGACTGGATCCTGGAACTCTAGGGCATGTTGTAGGCTTTTCTGAGGGATCCAGGAGAGTATTAGGATTGTCCTGACTTCCCAGAGTGTGTTTGTGTTTTGTGCTAAGGACATCTAAGTGTTTCTGAGGACCACTGTATTAAGTTTGGCCCAGTAGGGTAGACTCGGAAGGCTAAGGAAACCTCAGCAGAGAGAAGATGAGGGTGGACCTTTAGATGCCTCACAAGGCATCAGGAGAAAAGTAAAGGGATGGGAAAGATCTTAGAAAGTTTCATCAGAGTTCTACCCCTGGCCACCTCTCTTCTGTAGTTTTCTAACACCAGGCACAAGATCACCCAAAATCAAAATGCCTGGGTCCAGGAAAATGTACCAAAGCGCCCAGAAATATCATGTTCCTGTGCAGTTTTGTCATCCAGAGGCAAGGCAGATTACCCCTGCTGAAATGTAAGGAGATGGTGAGTGGGATGAGGAAGATTTTCTGTCACATTCCACTGGTCTTGCTTCAGTTGGCACATGTGTTTACGTGTGAGATGACAGTGAAGTTGTTGCAATTCAGTTCAATCAGTAAGTCTTATTGACTGCCCTTACTGTACAATGTCCTGGGAGATAAAAAGGAGTGAAGGGACTCTTCCCATCAAGGACTAGTTTCTAACCTGCTTACAACATGGGGAACAAAATGAACCGTAGGCATTTCTTTCATGATTCTGTGGTTTTTGTCTACTTCTGTGCTTCTCTAGAATAAACAAAATGAACCATCGATGTTTCTTTCATGATTTCTGTGGTTTTCTCTACCTCCTCTGTGCTTCCCCAGAATGTATTCTGAGTACTCACTACCTAGTTCCCTTTTATGTTAAGTAATCTTTTCTTATAGAAATTTCGTCTTTAGTATGTAGCATATTTCTTTAGCTCCTTATCTTGCCCTGCTCTTGTTCTTTTCTGTGTTATAGGGGGCTGATTTTGGAAGATTGCATTCCCCAGGCTTCCCATTGAGTTTGGCCAATGGTAAACACTCCTAGAGTATTGCAGGGGGTGGAGGGTATTAGGAGAGGGAGAAACCACTGGATCTTTTTAATGTAAAGCATGCCTTTGTCATTCAGTGGAAACTTATAACTCCCTTAGAAACCAAGACTGGCTTATTCATGAATTCAGGATTGACTACATCTTTTGGGGAACCTGATGGAAATAAAAACTGTATCAGCTCTTGCTCAATAAGCAGGAAAGAGTTTTTACTTCCCTTTCACAGTCCCACCCTTTACTTGAAATGGTGACTTGTTTTCTATTTAATCTCACCATCCTTCTATTCCAGGGAGATGCAAAGGGTAAGTAGCCTCTGAAAGGCACCCAGGGGCTCCACCCTATGGCTTGGCATGTGCCCAGCAGGCTGGGTTCTACCTTTTACCAGTTGCCAGACTGATGCCTATGGAAGGTGAGGAGCCAGGCATCTACCTTCCCCATGGGCTTCTCCTCCAACCCCCAGTGGGCAGCCAGCCCCTCCAGCCTATTGCAATGGCTGTGCCAGGATTCACTAGTGTGGCCTCCATCAAGTTCTCCTTCACAGCACCTTGGTGCTGACATCATGCCCGACCCTGAGTTGCTTTTAGCATGTGTCCAACCCTGACAGTTCCCACACTCCTGCCTAGGCCTCTATTAGGAGCCAAGAGCAGCAGAAGTTGGTGGGCCTGTGTCAGAAGGGGGCAGCCCAGGTTGCAGGGAACAGAGAGAAATTGGCTGAGAACCCATCCAGGGGAGGTGGCTGGAGGTGGGACCACATGCTTAAATTCGATCTCCCAGTGCCGCCTTCTTATTTGGAGCTTCATTATCCTATCAGTCTTCCCTTAAAAAATACAAATTAAAAGACAGAAGTTACTAAGAGTATTGAGGCAGTCATTGCAAAAAATTAAATCCAACGTATGGCACCTTATGTGACTGCAACTGGTGACATGTCCATAAAGTGGCCCTGTGTATACGTTCTCCCCTGTGCCTCATCTATTGCTCTACAAACACCAGATTATCAGTAGATGACTATTGAGCAAATGAGTGGATAAGTAAACACAAACCACAAGTTTAGATGCACAAATAATTGACTGCATGGATGAGATAATAAACTAGTCGTGTGCCGTTTTGGCTGAGCACAAGAAATAATCTCCCAACAATTAGCTGGAACTTACTCTGTATTATCCACACTCCAGATACTCTTTAGAGCTAAAATAACTTCTAAATTCAATTTATCCACTCCCTCTTTTGCCTCTGTAAAGGACAAGCCGTGAAATGGATTTTAGACAAATGAAATCCTCATCATATAGGTAAGTTCTGTTCTCAAAGGGTTATTAATCTGTGGGAGTGAGGAGATTGTAGATGGTAGTGATGTGAGGGAAGGATTCCCTTTGGTAATGCTATCTCTTCATTTTGGTTGTGTTTTTGAATCTTAGCCTTCTCCTCAGGCACAAAGCATTGATGTATCGTCTGATTCAGAGCCGCCTCCAATGCTTGGACCCACACATGTCTGTTAGCTTCTCATGCTGTGGGGACTTGTGTGTTGCTATGATGCTGAAAGCTATGCCACTGGTATTTCAGATACCAGCAGGGCCACCCATGGTAGACAGGTTTCAGCTGAGCTTCCAGACTAAGACAGATTAGGGAGCAAGACCCGGCAGCCCACTCCCCAAACAACTAGCCATTGAAAAATCTGTAAATAGCAGAAAAGCACTGACAAATAGAGTGCCAGAAAATGAGCCCCCTCTCTCACCCCTGGCTAGAAGGCATTCAATGAGAACAACTAGGGAAGTGTTGCTTCTTCAAAGTAGAACCAACCTTAATGATAGGGATGGAGTAAAGTCTCTGGGACCTCCTTTTGCTAATGTGGGATCACTCAAAATGAGAAGAAACATAGTGACTGCAACAATGGGCTGAAACATAAAATGATTGTGTGCATGGCACAGTGTTGGGTAGTGCTTCTTTCTGTTGTACATAGTGTCATTATGAGTCGGATCTGACTCCATGGCACTCAACAACTAACAACCATCACGTGGAAGGCTCATGAGACAAGCAAGGACCCACTTAGAAGGAATGAATGAAGCCTGCTGTTCATACTAGTGTTTGGTATGAAAGTGAAAATAATTTGTAATGTTTCTTGAGGGTCTCACCTAGGATTCCACAGTGTAGGTAAAGGGCAGAGGGAGAATGGAATGGATGTGGCATGGGTTCTTTTTCATCTTCACCACTGAAAATACTTTTTTCAGCTTAAATACAGTCCTGAAGTTTATTTTCTGCTTTCATAGTTTAGCTACAGGAAATTTTGAAACCTAGCAGTGGAGGTCAAAAGGGACTGAGAGGCATTGCTCTTTTACTATATACCAGGTGATGTCCTGAGTGCTGGTCCTATGTTGTCTATTTAGAAACTTATATCAACCAAGTTTGTGAGATAATTATTTGTGCATATACAAATCCAGCAAGGAAATGGAGCCTTAGAGGAAGCAAATGAATTGATTAAAATCTTTCACTTGTAAATGAAATGCCAGGATTTTTTTTTTTTTTTTTTTTTTTTTTTGGTACTTGGGGTTTGAGTGCAGGGCCTCACACATACTTTGCAAGTGTTCCACCACTGGGCTGCACCCCCAGCCCCTTTTTTACTTTTTATTTTGAGTCATAGTCTTGCTAAATTGCACAGGCTGCCTCTGGACTCTAACGCACAGTCCTCCTCCCTCTGCCTCTAGTCACTGGGATTATAGGGATATGCTACCATGCCGGGCCCTAAAATATTTTATCAGAATCATCATTAGGTCCATGATTTAAGATGAACAAAACACTTTACTAATTTAAACAAAGTATTTGAAAGAAAGAATTCTTATTTTTTGTTAGGTGCCATCAAATCAGCTCATACTCATAGTGACTCTATGTACAACAGAATGAAACACTCCACGATTCGGTGCCAGGAACATGGTCATTTTTATGTTTAAGCCCATTGTTGCAGCTACTGTGTCAATCCATCTAGTCAAAGGTCTTTTTTTTTTCCGTTGACTTGCTACTCTCCCAAACCTGATATCCTTAGTAACCTCAAAATGGCCCTTCTTCAGTCATTATTTCAATAGAATCAGAATTTCTGACTTTACTAATTATTTTCTGTCTCTCTTATCCTCTGAAATCTGGGTGAATGACATCTACGGGGCATTATAGGCAAATTAGGTACACAAAAAGTAATGAATAATTTTCTATGCCATATTTTTATGGGCTATGAATCCTGCCTAAGATTTTACTGGGTGGAGTAAAATTCCTTTTGCTTTTATGAGAAGGAAGAATGTTGCTCTCTTATCGGTCTTGAACGCACTTTTGGATTAAATATTATGAACAGTCAAATGCTGTCACATCTGGCCTGTGACAGAAAAATGATATGATACTTTCTAATCAGGCTATAATATTCACCAAGCCCTAGGGATGTTGTTGTTGTTGTTAGGTGCTGTCAAGTCATGTGTGACTCATAGCGACCCTCATAGGGTTTTCAATGGCTGTTATGGGGGGGATTGCTTTGGGAGTGGACTGCCACATCCTTCTCCCATTTTTGCTGTGCTCGGCATCGAACCTGGGTCCTGAGAGAGTGTGAACCAATACTACCTATTGAGCTAAACCCTATCCCAGACGTAGGGATAGTGGAGTAAAACTATTAGGAAAAAAAAAATGCCCATCACACCATTCTTTCACTCTTTCCTAGTGTAGTTGTTAGGCACTGTCTGTACAGGGCTTTCTGATGGGAGTAAAAGATGGAGTGTAGGAAGAGGGGTTCCAATAACAGGGTAGACTCCTCAGTATCTGCAAATTGGTAAATGGTACATGGCTGTGAGAAGGCTGGCATATGGTAATGGGGCAGAAGGAACCCTAGGAGAGTTCAGAAGCTAGAAGATTGATTCTCACTGGGAGACCGGGAGAGCCTTTGGGTAGGAGATTATGGAAAGGGGGCAAGGTAAAAGCTATAATCAGGTCAAGAAAAACACCCTGAAAAATTCTCTTTAGTCAGCTCACTGGGAAGGAGAGTACAATCTGTTATTTGTGTCTGTTTTGGTCATAGAGTTTATGGAAGCACCAGAGGTGGGTGGACAAAGGGCTTGAAAGTCCTAAAGTCTGTATTTCTACTTTCATTTGCTGACATACAAGTGGTTTGGGGAAATTGGTTTAGTTATGGGCCAACAGGGCCCCATGTTCAAAATATCACAGTAATTTGTTCACTGTTACTTCTTTCATTTATTCATTCTTTCATTTATATATTTCCTAAAATATATTAATTGGGCATTTATTATATAAGAGGCACCAAGCTAGGTTCTAGGGATAGGGTGAGCAATGTGAGTGACTTTGGATCCTGTTCTTGCACCATATACAGTGTTGATGTTTGTTACTTCAAGTGTGTTAGTAGACCAGGATCTCAATATTACCTGTGAGCTTTTGGAAAATGTGCAGATTCTCTGGGCCAGCACAACTGAGTCAGAATCTGCATTTCAACAAGTTCCTACTTGATTCATACTCATTTAAGGGAATGGAAGAAGTTGTATTTGTAACCCTAAATAGAGTCAAGTAAATACAGTTGTACCTTGGCACTCAGTCTGCTCCATGGTTGGACCAATATTTTCGAGAGAATTCTGGTTCCGTGACTGGCAACTTACTCAGCACTAGCCCACCATGATAAAACCTGTTAAGAGACATCACACTTACCCATGACACTTCCAGGTGAAAGAAAGAGGAATATGTCACTTGCATGAACATTTCAAGCACTAAAGACCTGCCTTGGTGGGGTATTCATACTCTTATGAGTTTTTCAGCATGTATAGACATACCTATAATATGGTCACCATGGCGCCCAAGAAACTCTCTTGCACTAAAAACAATAGACAGAGGAAAACAGTGAAAACAATAATTGAATTAAAAAGTACTTATTGCTAAGAATGTGGGTGGCACACACATGTCTGAATTAGCCATGCAGTATGGTGCTGGGACCAATAAATAAACTTACATTATTTCTTATGGGGAAAATGTGCTCAGCACTCAGACTGATGGACACTTAACCAGCCTTTCAGAAGGGATTACGGTCAAGGGCTGAGGTACCACTGTAGTCTGAAAGCTGCCATGCCTTAGTCAAATGCTCAGAACAGGGAAAAATCTATATGCACAACTTTTCTTTACTGAGAAGGAGGTATGGCCTTCCAAATAAACTTAACATAAAATGGCCAGTCTAGATGGAAGAACTAAATCCCAAATGTAGAAAATTTGAACACTGTAGAGTGTGACAAAGCCAATGAATTGTGATTTCTTATCCTAAGTAGAACTGGGAAGAAATCTTAGGGTGTCCCCCACTAATCTAAAAATTTGTATCATTTAATTAGTTGTAATCAGCCTTTCTATTTCCTTGCCTAGAATCTATTCTTTATCTCAGTTGGTGCAAATATCATCTTTCCTTAGTAATCAGTGTGAACAGTGCCTTCTCTTTGATGTCTTTCTCAATACCCCAGTAGAACCTATGTCTCCTTTGAATTATTCCTGAAATATAGGTATTTATAGCTCTTTATATTTTTGTTGTTGTTGTAGTTAGGTGCTGTTGAGTTGGTGTCTGACACATAGTGACTCTATGTACAACAGGCATAAGTGTATTATTAGTGCTTCTCTGCTATTCATAGAGTTTTCAATGGCTGATTGTTTCTTGGGAGTGGGTTGCCAGGTCCTTCTCCCAAGCCTACAGCACCTGATGTTCCCAGGAGGTCTCCCATCCAAGGACTAACCAGGCCTGGCTCTGCAAAGCTTTTAAGAACTGATGGGATCAGATGCCAGGGTGGTATGGCTGCTGGCATAGAATCTGTAAGCATAATAAAATGATTGTTTTATATATGTCAGTAATTTTTCAGTGCCACATTAAACAACTGAAACTGGCTTTCTATCTTTTTTGGAATGATTTAATTTTGATTCTAAACTAATACATAAAGCCATAGAATTGTATTTATAGGGTGCCATGTAATGTTTTGAAACATGTATATATTGCGTAATGTTTAAATCAGGTTAACCTATTTGTCTCTTCAAACATTATATTTATGGTGAAAACTTTCAAAATCCTTTTTTTCCCTAACTTTCTAAAATGTATAGTATACTATTATTTATAGTAAAAAAAATTCTTACTCCTATAGAATTATAACTTACTACCCACTGATGGGGCTGGAATTTAGCTCAGTTGGTAGAGTGCTGCTCTGCAGTCTCTGAGGTTCTGGGTTTGATTCCCAGCACCGCAAAAATGGGAGAAGGACGTCGCAATCCCCTCCCGAAACAATCCCGAAACAATCAGCCATTGAAAACCCTATGAGGGTTGCTATGAGTCAGACACGACTTGCTGGCACCTAACAACAATAACAACAACCCACTGATTGACCTCTCTTCATCCTTCTTTCCCCTACTGGTTGTTGTTGTTAGGTGCCGTTGAGTCGGTATCTGACTCACAGTGACCCTCTGTACAATGGGAAACACTATTGTCAGTGCTTCTCTGCTGTGCATAGGGTTTTCAATGGCAGATTGATTTTTGGGAGGGAGTTGCCAGGTCCTTCTCCCAAGCCTACAGCTTCTGGTGTTCCCAGGTGGTCTCCCATCCAGGTACTAACCAGGCCTGACCCTGCTTAGCTTCTGAGATCTGACGGGACCGGATGCCACAGGGCTATAGCTGCCAGCTCCCCTACTGGTAGCCACCATTTTACTCTTAACCTCCACTTGATGAACTTTTTTTTTTTTTCCCTTTTCAAAAGTGCTTTATTGAACAATAAAATTTGTTTAAAGGAGCAGTATCAATATCAGATGCTTCATTTCATTTCTTTTTTTTTATTAGAAATTTTTAATGTACATCATAATGTGATTCATTTTGACATGCTTTTCGTTGTGACAATTTTCATATATGCAATTTGATAAGCATTATACATATAGGTTACCCCTTACCCTCCTCTATGTTTCCCCCCTCCCCCCTTCCTATCTAAGTTTCCCATCCAAGTCTTCTCTATCTTTTACTATATA
>VMDO01021450.1:0-35378 GCA_007922755.1 Pedetes capensis | reverse complement strand
TTTTTTTTTTTTTTTGAAAATTATCTCAGCTATTCTTTGTTCTAAGCTCTACTCTATAATTCCTAGGATAAGCTTAACAATTTTCCCAAAAAGAGACCTTTTGTGCCAGGCACAATGGCACATGTCCATAATCCAAGAGACTTGGGAGGCAGAGGCACAAGGATCAGGAGTTCAAGGCCAGGGGCACTCTTCATACCTTAGCAGATCTAGTCTCAAGATCTCTAGATAAAAAACATAAAAGGAGTTGCGAGTGGCACTCAGTGGTAGAATATGACGCCCTGAGTTCAACACACCAGTACTCCCTCAAAGAAATCCTTTTGTGATTTGGAGTAAGCACATTTAATTTATAATTACTAAGGAGAGAACTGACATCTTTAGAATATTGATCATTCTAATTTTTAAACATGACACTGCTCTCCAATTTCCTATGTGTTCTTTAAGATTCTTGACGGTATTTAACATATTTGTGGCTACAAGATCTCACTATGTTTCCCAGGTTGTCTTTGAACTCATAATCATCTTGCCTCAACCGCAAGAGTGCTGGGATTGCAGGTGTGTGACACCACAACTTAAAGGTTTATAAATGCTATACTCACTTAAAACATTTTCTAATTAGACATTAACAGTATTTAGGAATTCTGGTTTTAAAGCAAACTTGCTGAACTCTCTTATTAGTTCTAGCATCTGTTTGTAAGTTCTTTCATGTCTTCTACATAGAAAATCATTTAATCACCAAATGTAGCCTTTTTCTCCCATTTTCCAACAATTTTTCCTATTATTTGGGTTTTTTAATTTCTTATTATTTTAGCTGAGACTTACAATGAAATATTTAATGTAGGCAATGATAACAGGAATCCTGCTCTTGTTTTTGCCCCTGAAAATGTTTCTAATGTTTCATCACTCAATGTAATAGTTTCTAAAATATTTTGATAGCTCTTGATCAGATTAAGGAAGTTTCCATCTATTCCTAACTTGAATAACACTTTTTTTCTAATCTATATGAACGTTGACTTTATAAAGATTTTACCATCCATTGAAACACTCACAGTGATTTTTTTCAACTTTAATTTGTTATGAGTGGTTTTAGAATAAATACATCTCTATAGAGGAATCATCTTTATATTAGTATAACTATATTTTTTTTGTATAGAACTGAGAGATAGAATCCAGGGCCTTGTATATACTAGGCAAGCACTCTACCACTGAGATGTACCCCAAGCTGAATTGTTTTTGTTATTTTTTATTTTGAGGCAGGGTGTTCCTAAGTTGCATAGGCTGCCTCTGGTCTCAAATGTAAGATCCTCCTACCATACTTTTTTGTTTTTTATTGTCCTGAATAAGTTATGAGATACTTAAAGATAAATTACAGCTGAACAGGTAGATAGATAATTTTATATGCTCATATGCTTACTTATGAGTATAGGAATTTACATATTGTTGTTGTTGTTGTTAGGTGCTGTCAGTCATGTCCAACTCATAGTGACCCTTATCGGGTTTTCAACAGCTGATTGTTTTCGGGATTGCCTTGGGAGTGGGTTGCCTCATCCTTCTCCCATTTTTGTGGTGCTGGGAATTGAACTTGGGACCTCAGAGACTACAGAGTGGCGCTCTATCATATTAAATGATTGTACAGTTAAATAATAATTATTATGAGAGAAAAAATTGTTCTTATGTGGTCACAGTGTTATCTCCAAGAATAAAACAGAAATATGAGAGGAAATGCTGAGGAATGTTATGAAGATATATTAGAACTACATGAAGAAGGAGAAGGAAAGATAGACCGAGAAATATGATGTGATGGTAGAAGACAGTGGGAAAAATTGTGGAAATATTTCCTTTTGTGCTCTCTGCCTAGAATCCTTTTGAAAATGAAAAATGAATCAAAATATGTAGGAGTAAATTAAAAACTACATAATCAAACAATTAGAATTCCTAATAAAATCAACTCAAGCTTTTTGAGCTAGAAAGCCACCTCAAACTACTGAACTTGCAGGTGTAATTGAATAATATACTTACATAAATATTTGTTAATTCTTACTCATAGAAAACAGGACAAGTAATCAAGACAGGCAAATATATTTCTGATTTTCCAAAGAAAAAGTATGTAAAGAAACTATTAGTTTATTACATTTAAATTAATTTCAGTGAAAAATATTGTATTATTAAACAAAAGATGTGAAAACATAAAGGGAAGTAATGATGTCTTGAAAGTACTATAAAATCTATAAACCAATGTTATTTATTTCCTTTTTTAAAAGAGGTGCTAAAATAACAAGGAGAAGAATAATCATATAAATTAATTTCTGTCAAGTATTTTACTTGACAGTATCTGGAGTACAGTAGAGAAATAGGTACTTAGTAGAATAGGTGAAATTTTGGGGGGCTTAATAATTTTTACAAAAGATAAATAATTTCCTAATGTCACATTGAAAGGAGGTCTTTTAGGATCTCTAAATTTTCTTTTTTGTCATGGTACCCGTCCTGTTCAATAAGCTTATCAATAACTCAGAGAGGAACAACATTTATATCATTTGTAGACAAATATTACCCAAAAAAGTGAGAAGAAAGTATGACACACTGAATTGTATGCATCCAACTTCTTATAAGAATTACTGCTTTCTGTTGGTTTGCTTTTTGGTGTAAGTAAAATGATGAGTTAATTATTCCAGAAATATTTCAGAGAGTTAGAAAAATTGAGTTAAATATGCATGAAAATTAGGAGTTGGATGGCAGATATTTAATGTGATAAATATCATCTTATACTCAGTTTTAAAGTGTAAAACAAAGCAAAAGCTACACTTAATAACTTGTGCATATCAATATCATTTTAGGTGAAAAAGACGGATTCTACTTTACTGAATACTCACAAGTGAGCAAAAACCGAGTGTTTCTTTTGTAAGTATCTAATACAATCCTTGGGAGACAGACTGGGCAATCCACTCCCAAAAATCAATCTGCCATTGAAAACCCATGAATAGCAGAGAAGCCCTGACAATAGTGTTTCCCTGTTGTATGTAGGGTGGTTATGAGTTGGATACCGACTCGATGGCTCCTAACAATAACAAAAATACAATCCTAGACTATGTGTACTGTGCAGTACTCTAATCTACTCTGGTTATACCTACTTGTAATACCATTGTTCCTTCTTTAGTATTTCTCAATTTTTATTAGATACACAGATAATTGGAGCACAGAGGAAAATAGCAAATTATTTTTCTCTTAGGAAGGAATAGAGCAACTATTGCTCTTAAACCAAAAGGAGACTCGGATGGCATGTGAAAGAAAGTACTCTTTAAATATTTAAAACATAATTGAAGGGCAATTAAATCAGTTATACATGTCTCAAGAGCACTTAAATATGACCAAATGACAGATCATTATCATCAAGAAGAATGTGAATTCATATATGTTGTTGTTGTTGTTAGGTGCTATGGAGTCAGGTGCAACTCATAGCGACCCTCATAGAGTTTTCAATGGCTGATTGTTTCGGGATTGCTTTGGGAGTAGATTGCCAGGTCCTTCTCCCGTGAATTCATATATAGAATTCAGACAAATCTTAGCTACATAAAAACTGAGTTAGTTGTTTTAGGTGAGAATGGTTTCCATATCACAGGAAGATTATAGTTATATTGTAAAATGAATCCAGGCTAGGAATTAGACCAGAGATTTGTACATAAATTCCAACTCTAATATTTTTTCATTTTATGCTAAGTGTGAGTTCTTATATGCTCAGTGATTCTTTTTTTCTTCTTCTCTTTTATTGTTGCTATTGTTTTTGTTTTTTACTATTTTTGGTCAATTGATTAATATTTACCAGTGAAATTTTTATGGTCTCATAGTTGATATTTTATGATCTGGTTATTTTCCTGTTATCATAGTTTGTAGGGGTCGAAAATCATGTCTGAGAATATCTTTAAGATCTGCACTTCTGTTTTCTGAAGTTTCATTCAGGTTTAGGGAAGTTGTAAATATTCTGGGCCACCGAACTACCCAGTTAGAATGCATTATCTAATTTAACAATGAATTGTAACTATAAGTGCAAGGCAGTGCTTGAATATTTTAGTAAACAAAGACTGAAAATGATTCAGAAAGGTACTTTGTATAACATGCCACAATTAAGGAACTTGTTGTTGTTGTTGTTGTTGTTGTTGTTGTTGTTGTTGTTGTTGTTAGGTGCCATTGAGTCAGTATCCACCAACTCATTGCAACCGTATGTACAACAGGCTTAACGCTATTGTCAGTGCTTCTCTGCTGTTCATAGGGTGTTCAATGCCTGGTTGTTTTTTGGGGGTGGGTTGTCGGGTCCTTCTCCCAAGCCTACAGCACCTGGGAGGTCTCCCATCCAAGTACTAACCAGGTCCAACCCTCTTTAACTTCGGAGATCTGATGAAATCAGATGCCACAGTGGGATGGCTGCAGGCTTTATTATGCATTATTGGTTGGTTGGAAGGTTGAATAGTGTTTGATTCATAGCGACCTTCATAGGGTTTTCAATGGCCGATTGTTTCTGATTGCCACATTCTTCTCCCATTTTGGCAGTGCTGGGAATCGAACCTGGGACCTCAGAGACTTCAGAGCAGCACTCTACCAACTGAGCTAAATCTCAGCCCTTATTATGCACAGTGCTGCTATAAATTCATGTCTGATTTTAGTGGATATATACATTAATTAATATTGGGTATAGATTTAAAGTAATTATGGGTCAAAGTAAGTGAACCCAAATAGTTTTCTATGTGACTCTGTAACTGAGATTTTTAACTGTCCTTTGCTCACAATGTGCAACAATGATATGTTTCCATAGCTGCCATGCTATTGTCCTTGCTCAACTTTCACAGTTCTGTTCCCATCACTTATTTCTCTAATACAATGGATAACTTTATAATTTACCTCAACCTAAGAATACTTTACTTTCCCTGATCAGCTAAAATTATGGGATTTTTATATTCTATCCATTTATTCTGTAGCTTGGAGACATGGCTGCAGAGAGAAGAGCTTATATATGAACTGTTCATTCCCTGGGCTTTTCTCATGTTTAAGGTTCTATTAAATGCCTTGTATCAGATATTTCCTCTAACTGTAGTCAATTCCAATAAGGGAATGCCTTCATCCAACACAGTATATAGTTCTAGAACTTTTACTTCCATCCAATAGTGAACCCTGTTGATCACTTTAATACATAATATACTGATTACAAAAGTGATCTCTAGTAAAAATCAGCTGAGTTCCAATCAAACTTTTAACATTTAGTAGCTCTATAGTAACTTACTGAAACATGCTTTGCCTCAGTTTTCTCAGAGTAAACAAATGGGATAATAATGCCCATCAATAATGGTATCAAATAATGAATTTATGATAAGAATTAAATGGGGTAATTTATTTAAAGAACTTGGAAATATATCTTCACATAGCTGGCACTCAATCTTAGTTATTTTTTCTTTACTTTTTTCTGCAATGATTTATTACTCCTCAGTTTAAAAAAAAACAAAAAACAACTAAACAATTAGAGTACTCACTTGGTTTGTCCATTTAAGCCTTGAGGGACTTAGGCAGCATTCCCTGAAGTTTGTGGGCGCTCAGGTAAAGTTTCTGGAATGGGGGAGGATGACAGAGTTAGGGTTAGCATCATTGTTCCACTAGGTTGCTCCAAAATCATGTTTTTGATGTGGTAAAATTTTTTAGTTTTATGACATTTTTCTGCTTTATACTCCTTATTAGCTTGTTAATTGGCAATTTTATTATTGTTGTTCTTTATTTTATGGACTATTGGTGGAATGATATTTTATAATAAGGTTGAACTTTGCTATTTTATTACTGGGGCCCACCAATCTATTTTTTAAACCATTTTAAGCAATTGAAAATATTATATATACAGAAAACTCCACAAATTATACCTAAATGAACTATCAGAAAATTGGTAAGCCACATAACCACCAAGCAGATGAACAGAGGAAAAAAATGATAGTGCTTTTAGGAAACTAAGAGTAACTCTTCTTTCCCACCTCCTCCTTCACAAAGATAATGACCTCCTTCCCAGTGGTGAACACAGCCTTGACTTTAAACATTAGTTTTCCCTGCTTTTCAACTTCATAAGAATAAAATATACAGTAATTTTTTCATTTGCTTTCTTTTATTCAAACTATTGTTTGTGAGATCATTAACTAGTTGCATATAGTTCTGTGTCACTCATTTTTTCAATTTATTTATATTTTCAGTACTTAGGGAGTTGAATCCAGGGCTTCACGCATGCTAGGCAAGTGCCCCAATACTGAGATATGTTCCAGCCCTTTTTTATTATTTATTTTGAGGCAGAGTCTCATTAAGTTGTTCAGGCTTCCTCTAGCCTGGAACTGGCAACCCTCCTGCCTCAGCATCCTCAATTGCTGGGAATATAGACATGGTGCCCAGCCAGGTATTACTTTGCATTGCTATACCAAACTATATCAAAATTATTTGTCCATTTGCTGTTTGTGACTGTATAAATTATTCCCATTAAAAGATTATTACAAGTCATGTAGTTATGAATATTTTATATGTCTTTTACAGAAATGTGCATACATTTCTGCATTGTTATGAGAAGCTAACCAACTCCAATTCAACTTACCACAGATTGAATCTGGCAACTGATGGGCATCTACCTAACAGTGTAATGACTATGGCACAAAACATAAATACAATTCCAGTGAGAGAAATATGACATTGTGAACATCAAGAGGATCTACACTCATGTAGCAAAATCAAAACTAAACAAAATTCATGCACATGTAACCTGGTGTCATATAGAGAACAGCCTTAAGCTTATAACATAACTTGGTCCATTTCCTAAGTAAACTACATGTAAATAGTTGGCTGAGAAAAATACTCATGTCAGTAAACCACATGTAAATAGGTGGTTCAGGAAAACACTTGTGTCATTTAAAGATGAAGATTATTTAAAAAGGAATAAGCATAGGATCTAATGAGAACATAGGAAAAGAAAAGAAACAGAACATAACAAATGGAAAAAAGAAGACCTTAATGTGGGATAGAAGAATGTGGTCAGACAGAAGATGAACTTTGTGAGCAAATATATTGCCAGGAATCTTAAAATGGAACAATATAATCATATTTATAAAAGTACAAATGAAAGATATTAAGGTAAGAAAAGATGTGTTAAAATGACAGAAGCACTGAAAATTAAAGATGGCAAGTTCAGAAAAGAAATAGATCAAATGTTTAAATAACCAAAGAAGATAAAGTAAAATTAGAGGTAGAATAAAGTAGAAGAGATGCTATTAGCAAAAGAGCAATAAACATGAAAGAAAAAAGCAATTAAAATAAAAGTTAATGAACAAAGAGTTAAAAATAATGAGAAAGTTACAGAGAATATGGTAAGAGAAAGAAGCAATGAAGATATGACATAACAGTAGTAATTTGTGAATAAAATACTCAAATATGATGGAAAATAAAAATTAGCTAAATTTAAGAATATTGACAGAAATGAGCCATGCATCTATACACTGAAACAACATAAAAGACCGACATATTGGAAGTTAAATATAGTCTATGAAAATATCGAGTCGGTATCTGACTCATAGCACCCCTCTGTACAACAGGGGAAACACTATTGTCAGTGCTTCTCTGCTGTGCATAGGGTTTTCAATGGCAGATTGATTTTTGGGAGGGGGTTGCCAGGTCCTTCTCCCAAGCCTACAGCTTCTGGTGTTCCCAGGCGGTCTCCCATCCAGGTACTAACCAGGCCTGACCCTGCTTAGCTTCCGAGATCTGATGGGATCGCATGCCACAGGGCTATGGCTGCTGGCATATATATATGTATATATGAATATATATATATACATATATATGTGTGTGTGTGTGTGTGTATGTGTGTGTATCAAGGAACACACTGTGACAGGTTGTCGGATTCAATCTGTGATAAGTTGAATTGTAGTTGGCTAGCCTCACACAAGAAGCAAATCTAGAAGGTATAAGTCAGAACAATATGCATAAAATAATAAAAGAAATTATGACCCAAGAATTTTAAACATAAGCTATTTTTCAAGCATAAACATAAGAATGCAATGAATATGTTGTTGTTAGGTGCCATGGTGTCATGTCTGATTCATAGTGACCCTCACAGGGTTTTCAATGGCTGATTGTTTCGGGATTGCCTTGGGTGTGGATTGCTACATCCTTCTCCCATTTTTGTGGTTCTGGGAATTGAACTCAGGACCTCAGAGATTGCAGAGCAGCACTCTACCAATTAAGCTAAATCCCAGCCCCACAATGAATATGTTGTTGTTAGGTGCCGTCAAGTCGGTATCCAACTCATAGCGACCCTCTGTACAACAGGGGAAACACTATTGTCAGTGCTTCTCTGCTATTCATAGGGTTTTCAATGGCAGATTGATTTTGGGGAGGGAGTTTCCAGGTCCTTCTCCCAAGCCTACAGCTTCTGGTGTCCCAGGTGGTCTCCCATCCAGGTACTAACCAGGCCTGACCCTACTTAGCTTCCGAGATCTGACAGGATCGGATGCCACAGGGCTACCGCTGCAGGCACAATGAATATAGTTTCTGTAAATTACTAATAAAGAATATACTTGAAGACAGAATTGAACCAACCAAAATATCCACCCCCAAAAGAAGCTACAAAAGGAATAACAAATAGATGAAAGTTATGGCTGCATAACATAATGCTAACAACAATGTTAAAAGGAGTTAAAGGAGAGTACTATAGAGCTAGTCATGGCACAGTGCCAGGGAGTATTTCATTCTGTTGGACATAGGGTTGCTAAGAGGCAGACCCAACTCAATGACACCTAACAACAACAATAACAGTTAAGTGAAACGGAACATAATTGCTATTAGAAGTAAGGTTATTTCCTTTTTTTCTAATAGATAGGGGTTAAAAAATTAGCTAATAATCCAAATAATAGTGAAATAGGTACAACTATTCTGCTGTAATGCATGGGTCTATGATGCAAATTAGCTCATAGATAATAAATAAAAGGACACCAATCTGTGTAGAAATCTCTTGCTTCATAGCTTGCTTTTCACAGGTGAAGACAAATACTAAAGTATAATTAGAAATTTAAGCATGAGGGTAAAAGCTCTCAGCTAGCTTACTTCTAGAAGTTGTCCTTAGGCATATTTGAAAAAAATTAAAAATTAAATCTACACCCTGAAATGTACCCTCTGCTCTGTTTGCATGACTGTCACCTAGTGGCAGGTTGCAATGCTTCCCAGGCAAAAAAATAATGCCAGAAACACTGGTCAAGAGTTCCATTGCAACTGGACTATCTCAATACCTATAAGGCCTACTGAAATTAAAGTACCATTTTGTGTATTTTAAATGTCTAGAATGTTAGTCTGGAGATCTTCTAAGCTTCTTGCCTCCCTGTCCAAAGTTACTTGATCAGGAACTGATTATTGTTTTCATTAACCCTATAGTTTGTATTGGTTTTGCGTTACCTTCTTCTAACTCTATTTCTTTTTCATAAGGATTGTTCTTTCTAAAACGTAACTTTGGAAAATACAATTATTCACAATGTAATGTGTCACAGCAGAAATGATAGCATTATTTAAACATGTAAAGCTAAAGCCAAGAGCAATAAGTTAATCAACTAATAAGGAGCATTTACAGAAAAGGAAGGAAATGAAATTAAATTAGTTCTATCCTTAACCACATGCGATGGTACATGCCTATATCCTCAATGACTTGGGAGAATATAGCAAGAGGATCACAAGTTTGAGACCAGAGGAAGTCTGTGCAATTTAGCAAGACACTGTCTCAAAATTTAAAAAGGGGTAGCCAGGGATGGAGCTCAGTAGTAAAGCAGTTTTCTAGCACTGGTTTCAACTACCCCGTGCTGCAAAAGTAATTAATAATAATATAATAATAATTTTATTCTAAAGAAATAGAATTAATTATATCTGCTATAGTTATAAAGGTAATCAGAATAAAAATATATAATGTTCTTATCAGAAGGAAGACGTAATTAAAGCAAGAAAAAGAAAACAGACCTCACAATGAAAGATTTCTTAAAATGTGGCAAAAAAGAAATCTCATGTCAGTAAGTGTGGACATGTTCACTATTAAAACAACTCTACACTTCCTCTTCTTTCTGTAACATAGCTTGCAAAATATAAATCATATCAAAAATAACTAGGAAAATATAAATAAATTATCCAAAATACCTTTTTTAAAAATAAGAGATGATTAAGGCAAACACTATTTGATTGTTCAAAATTTTAGAGATGTTCTTTGAAATTAACCTAATATTTTGCATTATTTTCCACCACAAAGTATTTACCCAATCATAATTGGAACTAAGCAAGAAGAATTGGAACTAAGCAATGACTCAAGTGAAGAGAGAATCAGAAAACCACAGCTGAACAGAGGCTTCAGCAGTCTCACAGAGGTGGGAGGTGGAGAAACATTTAACTTATACTAGATTCTACAAAATCAATGGTACATGTTTCATATCTTTAAAGTAGTGTTCATAAAGGAATATAAACCAGAAAAAATAATAAATTGAGAGATTTGTCACATTTGTGACTTGGAGGACAAGATATTACAGCAATAACAAATCTCCCTATACTGGCCTATAAGGTTAATTAAAGCACATTCAAAATCCCAATTATATTTTTTGTGAAAAATGACAATGTGATTCTAAAATGTCTATTAAAATTCAAAGAACTCACCAATGAAATAGATTAGAGGAACCAGAGATAAACCCTCATATATATGGTCAAATGATTTTGACAAATGTTCCAAAGCTTTTTGATGGAGAAAGAATAGTCTTCAATGAATGATGTTGGAAAAACTCTATATTCATCTGCTAAAGAAAGAAGTTGGACTCTTACCTTCTATCATATGGAAAAATTAACTTACAATGGGTGGATGAAATAGCTAAATGTAAGATCTAAAACTATAAAACTATTAAGATAACACAGGAGGAAAGCTTCATGACATTGGACCTGACAATGGATTCTTGGATGTGACTCTAAAAGCACAGGCAACAAAACAAAAAATGGGTGAACTGAACTGCATCAAAAGATAATTATCAACAGAATAAAAGGGAAAACCATGGAATGGGAGAAAATATTTTCAAGTCATATATCTGATAAGGGAATAATATCTAGAATATAGAAAGAATTCCTACAACTCAACAATAGCACTAACAAACCAAAAAAAAAAAAAACTTGAGTAAAAAAATAGTAAAGGATTTGAAAAGACATTTCTCTAAAGAAGATACATAAATTTCCAATAAGCATGTGAAAAATTTTCATGAGTTATCAGGAAAATAAAAAATAAATCACACTAATTACCAGAGATTAAAATGGCTACAATTAAGAAAACAATATATTAATAAAGATGTGCATGAACTGAAAACTTGTGCATTGTTGGCATCCACTATGGAAAACAGTATGATGTTTCATCAACAAATTAAGCATACAACTGAAATATGATCCAGCAATTGAATTTCTGAATATATACCAGGGTTTCTAGGAGATATTAGCAGCAATATTCAGAGTAGTTTTATTCACAATAGCCAAAATATAGGAGCAGCCCAAGGGTCCATGGATAGAGGATTGAATAAATAAAAATGATATACTCAGAATATACTGTGAAATGTTGATTCTATGAATTTGTAAAAACCTCACAAAAAACCAAACCTTAATGTTTGCAAATAAAAAAGTCAATAAGGGGATTTTACCCCTAGGATTGACTGCAACCTGTCACCAGAGACTCGAACCACATTGCAAATATATAACTTCACAGCAGTGCATGCCTGTAATCCCAGTGACTCCAGAGGCAGAGACAGGAGGATTGCAATTTCAAGACCAGAGGCAATCTGCGTAATTTAGCAAGACCCTGTCTCAAAAAGTAAAAAAATGGGCTTGGCATGCAAGTCAGTGATCTAGCACTTGCAAAGCACACTAAAGTGAGGCCCTGGGTTCAACCCCCAATAATGAAAATATATATATATATATATATGTATATATAAAACTTCACAGAAGGGGTAAGTTAAAAGAGGTACTGACCTACACAACTTTGGACAATTGTACAATTATACAATTCTGAAACACTAGACACATATATTGATATTGAATAAATAAATAATGGATAATAGATAATAAGAGGCAGTCTTCTCACTATTGCAGTGGGACTTCATAGAGAAACAAGGGAAAAAAGGACACAATGAACAGTATGCTATTTGATCCCCCATGTGTCTGTCAGCTTGTCAGACTTGAGTTTTGCTGTGATGCTGAAAGTTTTGCCACCAATACTTCAGATACAAGCAGGGCCACCTATGGTAAATAAGTTTCAGTTGAACTTCCAGACTAAGATAGACTAGGGAGAAGAACCCAGCAGCCCAAACCCAAAACAATTAGCCATTGAAAAGCCTGTGAATACCAGAGAAGCACTATTAAATACAGTGCCAGAAAATGAGCCTCCCAGGCTGGAAGTCATTCAAGAAATGACTGGGGAAAATTTGCTGCCTCAGAGTAGATTCACCCTTAATGATGGTAATGGAGTAAAGCCCCAGGGACCTCCTTTTGCTGATGTGACACAACTCAAAATGAGGACAAACAGTGACTGCAACATTGAGCTCAAATATAAAAAGATCAAGTGCATGGCACCGTGTTGAGTAGTGTTTCTACTGTACTTAGGGCCCTATGAATCAGATCCAACTAGAAGGAACCTAACAATAAGATGCCATGAAACACATGAAAAAGTGCTCAATATCCCTAGCCATTAGGGAAATGCAAATCAAAACAACGCTGAGATTTCACCTTACACCAGTAAGAAGGGCCAAGATCAATAAACAAATAACAACAAATGCTGGCGAGGTTGCAGGGAAAAGGGAACACTCTTACATTGTTGGTGGAGCTGTAAATTGGTCCAACAGCTGTGGAAATCAATATAGAGGTATCTTAAAAAACTAAAAATAGATCTACCGTATGACCCAGCTATAACACTATTGGGAATTTACCCAAAGGGAGATGGGTCATCATACCACAGAGACACCTGCATCTCCATGTTCAATGCAGCACTTTTCACAATAGCAAGGATATGGAATCAACCAAAGTGCCCTTCAACAGAAAAATGGGTAAAAAAATGATGGTATATATATACAATGGAATACTACTCAGCAATGAAGAAAAATGAAATAAGATCATTCGCAGCAAAATGGATGGAATTAGAGAAAATTATTTTAAGCTCAGAAAGAGAAACACCACACATTCTCATAGGTTGGAGCTGAATCAAAATTATAAGGAGGAAAAATCCTATTCAAAGGTCGGATCAAAATAAAAGAGGGAGAAAAAGAGATAAGAATGGTGTCAATATAAATGGTCTAGAAAATGCATGCAATTGTTCTAACAAGATAAAAACAAAGATCACTGTGGCATCTACATATATATGCATTTTGATGTACATTATTCATATAGATGCCACAATGAAAAGCATGTCAGAATGAATCACATTAAGGTGTACATTAAAAATGTCCAATAAAAAAAGTTCACTACAGGAAAAGTTTCTATCTTAAACAGAACTGGAACCCAAGGACATATAGAAAAATATTACCAAGTAAAAGATAGAGAATACTTAGATGGGGAGGATGTGGGGGTAAGCATACAGGAGGGTAAGGGCGAACCTATATGAATAATGTACATCGAAATGCATATATGGAAATGTCACAATGAAAAGCATGTCAGAATGAATCACATTAAGGTGTACATTAAAATTTTCCAATAAAAAAAGAGATATCTAGATGAACAATAATTATATGAAAACATGCTTAATTTCATTAGTTATCAGGCAAATAATATTTTAAATGATAGGAAAACTAACAGGTCTGCTAACTTCCAATGTGGCAAAGAATGTGGACTATATCATAGCCAGAATAGGATCCTTATTTAGCCATCCATACAGAATCAAGTCAATTTTCCTGAAGTTTCAGACATTAATTTAATATACTTTTGCCTTTTGGTGTTGGGAGTGGAGGTCAAGATCTGTAATTAGAACTATTTTATTATAATTGAATGCTGTATATCAGTAAAATCAATGTATTCAAGTTGTAAGATTCAACATGAGTAAATAATAAATATTAATGTTGAGCAAAAACTAATCACTTTGAAGAAATGGTATTAAAAATGTAAAGCATGCAGAAGGTCATGCTGTTGGTATGGGAAATGAGAATAGCCTTGTATATTCTGGCATATCCTCTTTTTTTCAGATCTACTTTATGCAATTTAAAAGTTTTAAATTTTTCTCCATGAGAATTTTTGCTGGATTAATTTTAAGATGGTTTATTTTTTGTTACATGGGAAAGAATCATATCATTTTCTATTATATTCTCCATGTAGTTATAGAGAATGGATAGAAACATTACTATTTGTGAGTTGATTATTTTTATGAGTTTCTTGTATTAATAAAACTTATACTATCTGCTCAGAGTATCTCTTAATTCTGCTGGATTTCATAAAATCAATTTTTACTTATGTAATGTATTTTTCATAGAATTAATTTATCTTTTAATCATTGTTTTTAGATAATTTCCAGTTTTCAGTTTATATTTAGTTAATTTGAATTTTTATTCTCTATTTTTAAAGTACATTATTTAATAATTTTCAGTGATCCTAATTAATAGACAACTCATTCTTTATTGAAAATATCTTAATTTTACTTTCCATAGTAAATCATAATTTACAGAATTGTAGAATTCTACATTGACAGAAGTACGGTGAAGCTATTTTTTCCAATTTCTTCTATTCTCTACTGTTGCCATAAGGAATTTTTTACTAGTTTACATGTTGTTTAACATATCCTAAATTTATCTGAAATTTAAGATCTCATTTTTTTGATATTCAGCAATTTCAGAACAACATCCCAAATTTAACTTTAATTATATTTAGAGATTATGGTCCTTGAGATTGGACCATTATCTCATTGCATATTCTCTTTTTCTCCTTCCTACCACTTATCCCTCCTTCTCGAAGTTCTGTCAGAGTAACTTGACATTGTCATCTTACTCTCTATATCTCTAAAACTCTCCTTTTGGGTTATTATCTCTTAATCTTTCTCTACTTCAGTCATTGTAATTCACTCAAGCTTTTCCCACCTCACTAATCCTCTTTTCAATTGTGTCTATTCTGCTATTTACTTTTAAATTTCAATGAACATTTATTTCATTTGTAGAATTTTATTAGTTCTTTCAAATCTGATTATCCCTATTTTGAGTTGTGTGTGCAAAATATACTTTCTTATGCAGTTCATTTACTTATATCTTTGCTTAAAACACGTTTTTATACTATCTGAATATTTTTCTTTCTTAAGTTCTTGAATGTTGGTATCAAACCCAAGCTCCTCCGCAAGAGACAGATACTTGGGGACAACCAGAAAACCAAAACATGTTCCAGGAGTCATGATTTATTCTGGGGTTCTCCTTTCTATGCCCCAGTACAGCCTGTCCTCTCCATGATCTCCGGTCCTCTCTGTGTGCCCTAGTCCTTTCCATGTGTACCATCTTCTCCACTTGCGCCCAGTGCTGGTGGAGGGACTTCTTAAATCTTTTAAACAATAATGGCTAATTGCCATGACTATTGTCCAATAACATGACAGTTACATGAGATTACACCATAGTAATAATATATGCATGCACCAGTCCATGTCCTGTTGTATCAGTCTTCTTACATTCTGATACCAGTCACCCTGACCTGGCCTAACATTCCACCCCTTAAATTGGCTGAGATCTAGATGGAAAACAATGCCAAAGGTATATGTACTCTTGGGGTCCACCTCTTTATACTGGGGGATGTGGTATGGTCACCTCTTATGTGACATTTTATTTAGGGAAAGCAAATAAAAAGTCAGGTGTTAGGGCATAAACCCTTTTTTGATCAGATGGCAACAGACCTATGAAATCAGTTTGTCAATACTGATGGGATGTGTCAATTTTTTGTACTAGACTTTGCTTTGGCTGCATGACATAGCATTTTGGGTAAGTTGCAGCACAAGCAGGATACTACCTGATTTCCTGTGTTGATTTTGCAAGGGTAACCTCTAAAGTTCAAAATTGGGCCACTTGAAGCATGGCCCAGGGACCAAAATGTACCAATCTGTGATGGGCCCACACAATACATCCATTTGGGGTACCTGTATGCTACAAGTTTGGGTGATGGCATTAGCCTCATCCTTGCCTCGACTCACCAGGGGTCAATGGCCCAGTGTGTTCTGTTGGAACTGTGTCCCATAAATCTTGTCATGTAGCTTTGACAGAGCTGCATGCTAGGTGGATGGTAATCATAAATGAACCACAGCTCTTACATATAGATATAGAGAGCTAGACAATGTACCGCAGCTTAACATTATGGGTGCTCCAGTAAGTGCAATACAATTGGCTAGTATGCCATTGGCCCATGTGGGGCCAAGCTATATGACAAGATATAAATAGATAAGTCAAGTTAATAAACATAAATATTACCTTACATACTTATCATTGTTTTGTGGTAGGAACATCTAAAGTGTATTCTTAGTTATTTTCAGAAATATAATACATTGCTGTTAACTACAGTCTCACTAAGTTTCTCAAGGGATCTCTACAACTGTTCTTCCTATCTAATTGATATTTCTGTCCTTTGATCAATTTCTGTCCTATCTCTCCCATCCTCCAGTCTCTGATCACCACCATGTTGCTCCCTATTTCTATTAGTTCAAAATTTTTAGATTTCAAATATAAGTGAAATCATGTGGTATTTGTCTTTCTATAGCTGGCTTATTTTTATTTAGGATATTTCCCATTTGATCACAAGTAACAGAATTTCCTTTTAAAAGGCTTAATAGTATTCTATTATATAAATATAATGCATTGTCTTTATTCATCAATTAATGAGTACATAGGTAGATTTTATAGGTTGTATATTAGGAATAATGCTGCAATGAATGTGGGAGTATAGGTATCTCCTCAACATGCTGATTTCTTTTCCTTTAGATAGCTGTCCAATAGTGGGATTGCTGGCTCATATAGTAGTTCCATTTTTAATTTTTTGAGGGAACTTTATGTTGTTTTCCATAATGGTTATACTAATTTACATTCCCACCAACAGTGTGTTGGGTTCCCTTTTCTCTACATTTTCAACAACACTTATCTTTCATGTTTTTGACAATAGCCTTTATAACAGGTATGAGATGATATGGTATTTGTATTTCCTGATGATCAGTGACATTATAAACATTTTTTCATAGGCCTGATGATAATGTATATGCTTTCTTTTCACAAGTGTCTATTCAGGCCCTTTGCTCATTTTCTAATTGGATTATTTTCTTTCTCTTCAGTTGTTTAAGTCCCTTGTATATTTTGGAAATTAATTACATATTATACACACACACACACACACACACACACACACACACACACACACACGATCATTATCCAGACCAATGTCCCAATTTTCCCTTATTTTTTTTCTAGTTTTACAAAAGCAAGTATTATATTTGAGTCTTTAACCCATTTTTATATGGTGTGAAGGGTCTAATTTCATTCATCTTTCTAGGATATTCAGTTTTGAACATCATTTATTGAAGAGACTGTCCTTTCTCCATTGTGTGTTCTTGGTGACTTTGTGAAACATCAATTGACTACAAATGTGCATTTATTTCTGAGCTCTGTGTCCTATCCCATTGGTCTATGTGCCCACTTTTGTGCCAGTACCATGTTGTTTTGATTACCATAGCTTTCTAGTATATTTTGAAGTCAGGTAGTGTGATGCTTCCAGCTCTATTCTTTTTGGTCAAGATTAGTTTGGTTATTCAGTATCTTTTGTGGCTTCATATAGATTTTAGGATATTTCTCTATTTGCATGAAGATTTTTTATTGGAATTTTGATAGGAATTTCCATGAATGTATAGATCACATTGGGTAATATAGATATTTTAACCATAATTTTCTCAATCCATGAACACATGATATGTTTCCATACCAGAAATTGCTTTTAAAAGTGTATAGCTAGTCCTTTATCTTAATAAAACCCTCCTCAGTGACTATTATGCCATGTCCCCAAAATTGTCCTTCTGATATGAAGGTAGTACTTCATTTCACATTATTATTATACAGACAAAATGATAAGAACTTAATATACTAAGTGTTGAATACTAATTATACAGTAACAGATTATTATACATTTTCTCTAACGTGTTATTAAAATTTTTATTTGGTGGGTGATCATGTTCACCCTTCTTAAATTATAGTAAAAAATAAGAGATGCCTAAATATAATATTTATGATTCTGCCTTGACCAATATTAGACCCTTAGTAAAGGATACAAAACTGGTTTGTATTCTTCTTATCTTGTTATATCATTGAGAAAAGTAGATTCAATTTGTATAGTTTTAATTTAAAGACTTTTATAAGAGACATGATTAATTATATATGGCATTATCTTTTTACTAAGAGGTTAATTTTTTAAAGATTTAATTATTCAGTTGGAGATTGTAGAACATTTTTGATTGACCTTGTTTTAAAAAGTTTAATGTTAGCAGATGTATCAGTTCTATAAAAACTGAACTAGATGTCAAATATTTATTTCTTCATGAATGAGATGAAGCCATAATTTATTTCAGGAGAAAGAAACAAAACAAAACAAAACAATTTCTTTAAGCAAATTCTTAAAAGGATAAGGGGAAAACAGGTTGTTGGAAATGCAACCTGCTGTGGTCCCATTTGTTAGTCATTATACTGCTGTTGAGGTTATCTAGTCAAACAAACAAATAAAAAAAGCCAAACAAACATTTTTAATTTTTCTTCACATAAACAACCAGAATGCCAAATAATTAAATGTCTGTGGAGAATCTCACATGTTGATTCACATGTTGATTCAATTTTCATATCACCTTTTCAAGCAAAAGCCTTCACCATACAATATTCTTCAATGGAATAGTCAAGGTGAGATATATTTCTTCACCAGCCTGCCCTTAGTATTTTGAAGCAGCAATAATAGACATTATTGTTCCAGCCTTTTCAGCGTGTAAATCCAAGCTGGAGTGCAGAGAACATCAAAGGGGTCAAAGGGATAGTAGAGGTTTTGTGTCCCAACTTGTCTCTATTCTCTTTATGGCAGCTGATCCCATCTGTCTCTAAGAGCTGAGTGTAGCTTGTTCTATTGTAAGTATTGTTCACAAGTCACCTAAGTAAAGATTAAACTTGTGGCTCCTTTCCCACATGTTCAGTCTGGTGTTAAAATGGAGTTAGATAGAAGAAAGAAGTTCTGGTGTGCTATTATACAGTACAGTGAATATAGATAAGTATAATGAACTGTATATTTAAAAAGCTAGATGAAAGGATTTTGAAAGTTTAACCATAGGGAAATGATAAATGCTTAAGGATAGTTTTAACCTGATTTAAACATTATATAAGGTAAAATACCAAAACATCATGTAGTACTACATTAATATATACAATTTTTCTTTTTTAATGTATCAGTTAAAAAACAAATTCAGAATAAAGAAAAAAGTGGAAAAAAGTAAAAACAGACACATATGCATACAAGCATACAATCATAAATAATGTTATTCTGAAATCCAGAATAAGAAATAAATTATTTAATGATATCAATATTTTAAGCATTTTGTTATATATTTATTCCTTATAGACATTAATGTAGCCTAATAATAGCTACTCTTCTGGGTGGTTGTGAAGCTAGAGATTTCCGAAACCTATAGAAAATACAGAGTGTAGTGACTGATAAGCAATAAATAATAGTTATGAACTATGATCTTTGAGCTTCTGACCATAATGAAGTTCATTAGCTACTCTCTATGGAAGATGTAATTTCACATTTTCTAAAATATTTACCTATTTTCCAACTTCTTTTGTAAGCTTGCTTATGGTGTAGTGTCTGTATAATGAGCAAGTATCACATACTGCACTTCACTGTTACCATTTTATTATATTCATGATGTAACATGTGTCATGATATAATTCCCCACACCCAAGGATATGGCTGTTTAACAAGAAAATAGCATATTTAGAATTGGAAAACAATTAGTCATTAATTCTTAGACATGGTTTTAGAGGAAACCAGAAATCCTCCTGAGGCACATACCTATTCTAAAAAAGGACTAGATAATTGACTTAAAACATGCAGGCAGTGTCTAATGTGAATTAAGCTATTTCTATACACATTAGTTTTCTTTCTGACCTATTTATAATTAATAAATATACTTTATTATTTTGGCCACAGCCTAAGAATTAATTAACATGAGTATTTAAAAATAGTTTTCAAAATTAAACAAACAGATAAGTTATAAATTGCTTTTATGTTCTGTGAACAGACCAGCTTTGTTCATTATGGTAAATGGGGGAAGTACAAGTCATTTGATTGCTCTTTAACCTGTTATTATATTGACAATCTGTTATTGCCTAGCATCAATTCCATTCTTCTCAGAAGGTGGCTTGGCATTTTTGTGGTATTTTCAATCTAGGGAGATAAATCTGTGTCTCCATCTGGGTTGACCAGATGAGGCTCCCTTCAGAGCCAATTAACACTTTACCAATGGGGTCATCTCAGCATGGTAGGAGGTGCTTTGCACCTCCAGGGTGACCATAAACTGCCTCCACAATGCCTCCAGATGCTCCAGGACTGAAAATCAATCAATCTTGAATATAAGTGGTTAGCACACCTACCCTAGAGTCCTAGGAAGACACACTAAAGGATGCATATGACTTGCTAAGCCAGAAACTTTTGAATATTCTTAGACTCTTCAAGTACTAACAGAAATGGAAAATGATGTTCATGGCACACAGAAAGCAAATAAAGGTTGGTGAATGAGGCACAAGTCCTATGCTTCTGTTAAGTTCTGTAGTTGCTGACACATATTGTTATAACTTATTGTTTAGTTTGAATAGAGATTTCTGAAGTACCTTAAGCATGGCAATTGAAAAGCTGAAAATTAATATGGAAAACCTTCAGGTGCCCAGTCCAGGGAAATAATTTCCATGCCATGTACCTGTAAAGATATTTAAAGCATAGCCATGGTAGCTGTGATGCCACTGGAGGCTGCCTAGGGAATTTCTCAGAGGTATCCTGGCTGTACCTGGGATGTTTGTAGTTATTTCTGTAGGAGTTCAGATTTGATTCACAATTTTGTAGGCTTTTGTACACAGGCATCTCATTTAATTAACTCTACTTTATCTGGGAAAGAATGCAAATTAAATATTCTTTAGTAATAAGTATGGGAGGAGTGACAAGTGAAGGGGGAAAAAGGAGGAAAAAAAAAACATGGGGGAGCAGAATGGAGCCATGGAGTTCCCTCAGTGGCTGGCTAACTAGCTCAGCCTTTGTGTCTGCCTGAGGGATGGAGCTAAGAGACAGAAGAATGACAGTCTGGAGGAAGAAAGAAAGACAATAATTATGGGATGCGTGTGATTAGTGTGGTAGCCAGAGAAATTAAGCCACAACTCCTAGGAATCTTCCCTTCTGCATGGTACCTGCAGAGGAAGAGAAAAGACCTCACTACAGAGTCTGGTTGGAATCTACTCCCTGCCAGCTCAGTTTGATTGCTTTCTGGGTTACCTACTGTGGAGGTTCAGCAGCTCGACCTTCCTTTCAGCAGAGTTATATTGTCTTGCCCTGAAATAAAAAAGGCAGATTAAGAATTTACAGGGATCCTTCCATCACTGGCCTCTGACAGGAACACTCAGGGAGCTGATTTTTCATGGTTCAATTTGCCTGGGGCCAAGATTCTTATCAAATGTATTCTGTTAATGTAAAGCATCATTGAAGTTTTGAGAAATATCTAACTTCCTATTAAACTTTTCTCATTTCTTTCTCCATTATTTTTTTCAATAGGTAGCATTGTTCCTTAACTACTTTACTATTGCTATTGCCATTGCTATTCTTTGAGGACTATCTACATTTGAGTTCAGGTTTATAGGTGAAGAGTAAATCTTTTCATTTAGGAATTTTAAATTGTTTTGTAAGCAGTTAACTGTATTCTGATTGCCTTGAGTGAGATATTCCTAGCTATAATTCAGGTTACACTTCAGTTGTTTAATTTAAATATTTTAACTGAACACTCTGCTTATAAAATAATTGAAAATACAATGTTATTTAATTTAATCAAAACATGAAGAAACAAAAAACTCTCATCTATTAGTTTAATAGATGTTTTTGAGGGCTGTTTCAGACAGCTGAGAGGGAGGGTGAATCATATTTCAGGCCAGGGATCCTGTTTAATGTCTTTATATAAGATAGTTCCAGTTACCTGTTGAATATTGCTATTAGTCTTATTGCCTCTTCTGGTTATAAGTGACTCTACATCAGTTTTTTTTTTTTTTTGAATCCTTAATTCTATCAATATGTGTGGTGAAATTTTGTGGTCAGGCTGTTCACTGACATAATTGTGCTGTACTTGTTTTTTTTTTTTTTCTTTTTCTTTTGTTGTTGTTAGGTGCTGTCAAGTCAGTATCTGACCCATAGCGACCCTCATAGGATTTTCAATGGCTGGCTGTTTCAGAATTGCCTTGGGAGTGGATTGCCAGGCCCTTCTCCCATTTTTGCAGTGCTGGGAATCGAACTCAGGACCTCAGAGACTGCAGGGCAGTGCTCTACCAACTGAGCTAAATCCCAGCCCTTGTTTTTAGTACTGCAAATAGCAATAATGCCAATGTCTATTGGTGATTTTTGATGTAACAATTTTTGATGCATTGCATTTTATGTATTAAATCTTCAAAATAAGTAGTTGGAAGTTTATTCTTTGGAACCAATTTATTGAAAACTTTCAATATGAAATACGTGTTTGCTGTTCTGTGTAGGACTTCATGTCAGAAGGATTTACATCATACCCTACTCAATTATAAAATCCTTAAAGGAAGATGTTAGTCCCTACCATCATGAGACTCTAGTGATGCTGGGTCTAGAAAGAGTGCTTCCAAAATGCTGAATGATAGTTCCATTTGCCTGCTATCTCCCACAGTGTCTTATTTTGCATTCTCACTTTCCTGCTTACAGCCTATAGAAGTGCAAGGGAGGAATCCTGAAGTATACTGACATACTGTTCAGTATCTCTCAATGACTTCAGTTTTAGAGATACTTATTAATGATTTATGGTTATTTCAAATGAAAGAGCTGCATTGTTCAAATTATTTATTTTTCAATATTCATTGATAATTTATGTGAAAACTTCAATAGACATTCTCAAACAGTAACTCTTATGAATTTCTGCAACAAAAATCTGTCTACAGATCACTCTCTCCTCATTACATTCTGACAGGTAAAGCTTCTGAGACATTATTTTTTATGACTTCAAACATTTCAATTGACTTTTCTTGATATTATTATGAGAGAATTTTATTTTAAAGCACTCAAACACCTAGCTACGATACTCATCTTGTAACAAATGCTTAAATGGTGTGAGTGTGGTAGGGAATCTGAAAAATAGTTGAAGAGAAGGATATTTGAAACTGAAAGTAAGTTGGTTAGTAGCACATGTTATTAAGAAAACAAATTCAATAGGGTAGGTAAAAGACTAAAGTGACTAGAAGTCATTTATATGTACCCAATGTTAAAGAATCGTGTTGGGAAAACTGTCCAAAAATTTTGTTGGAAGTAATTATTAAGCATGATCAGATGGCCAGAAAAATTTAAAAGCCTGCTGAACCACTGCTAAGGCTGAAGGAGGGATAAACATTAACTCCAAGTCAGTTTTCTAGAACAGACAGTTATGTTGTCAGCAGGAGTACTGAGCATATTGTGATGTTACCAGTGTACAGCAGAGTGTGCTAGCATGATTAGAACTGAAATACACAGTAAGCTCAAGTCTGTGTTAATGTAATAGGCAAGAAAAGAAAAAGAGCCAAGGGAGAGAAGGACAAATAAGGAAACAGGCTATTGATAGCTTGAATGCATTTGTGTGCCATAAAGGACTTTTTGAAGTTCTAACAGAAACAGTCCCTGTGAAACAATGATAACAGGAGAGACAGACATTGATGTGTAAATGACATCATCACCCAAAGCCAGAGAACCAGATCATATTGGGGTTCAAAGGGACTCTAATCTTACCCTGTTAAGTTTTTTTTCTCCTAAGTTCTTGCCAGAAATGAAGGAAACACAGAGGCGCTTGTTCATGTCAGCTTTTCTGACTTGACCTGGAAACTGAGAGTCATGTAATAGACGAGGGCTGCTCAGAGTTCATAGGTTTAAGGATCAAGTTTATGAAGACATTGGCTCAGATTTATGTGAGGACAGTAGTTGAAATTAACACTATAAAAGCTCCAACAACTATCTCAAGAGATGTCCAGTACTTTGAGAGAAACATGATGTTGTATCAACAGTTTATAAATAAATGTGCATTTATCATAATGTTCCTAGAACTGTCTTTTAAAGGAAAAATACTGCTTCCCCTGCTCTGGAAATATCTTTTTCCTTCCTGAATAATTCAGGGATATGCAATTTGATCTTGTATAGGTCATATTAATCAATATTTTGCCATGTTCACTGGATGGTAAATCTGTTTAACAATATGAGGAAAGTGGTTCTACTTTCCGAAGGTCATTAGTTAGAATTCCTAGGGATAACCATTGTTCAAAGAAATGGAAATTAATACTTGAACTTTACATATATAGTAAAACAATCTAATTCCTCACTGAAAATGATGCATAAATCAAGAGTTATGAAGCTTAGTACAGAAAAATTCACAATAAAAAGACAAATCAAATAACGATATTTTGCCAAATCTTGTCCCTTTTAATAAGGACCATAGATTTGAAATGTTGGTAAATTCAAATGACAAATCCCTTTCTCAGTCTAAAGTGTTTATATAGCCCAAGCTAATTAGTATTAGAAATATCTGCTTTATTTCCTTTTCTCTGTAGCTTAGACATCTATCTGGGAGGGGGTTGAGTATATCAAGTATTCCTTTCAATGTAAGCAATAAGTAGTTCACTTCCTGTACTTTTCATGAACTTTGTAATGGTTAAATGAAGCTATATTCAATATGAACTTGTGAATACCTCCCTTTTAATTTCTTTCTTTTTTCTTTTTTTGGCTGGGATTAAAATCTCAATATAAAATACAAACTATTTGACTTCTATTTTAACACCATAAGTTCTTTAGTGAGTTGGTAATATTAAATTAGGTATGGCAATTCATTATCATTATAAGTTAAATAAGAACTTTGTCACTATAGAATATCACATTAAGTTTTTGTTATTACATATTCCTCAGCTGTTAAAATATTATATGATAGGTGTGGAGGTCTTTAGTGAAAATTTTTACTATAATTATTCAACTCTCCTGCTGGCTTTTAGTTATCTAGTGAGTCTCTGGAGTGCTGTTTTAGTTATATATATATTTTAAAAGGTTTTCCTATAAACCAATGTGTTTATATATGTTAATTGGACATAGGTATATGTTTGGCTAGAGTTTTTGCTGGCAATCAGTCAGTAAGTCACATGCAAAGCTCAAGGTTCTTGCATAATAATTGGTGAAGCAACAGATAGTAATGGGAAGTTGAAGTTAGTGTTTAGTAGAAGAAGCTAGGTTTGATAAGTCACAAAAGAGTTCCATTAGTCAGGGTTCACCAGGGAAGTAGAACCAATAGAATAGAATAGAATAGATAGATAGATAGATAGATAGATAGATAGATAGAGATATAGATATAAGTGTATCAGAGAAGATTTACTGTAAAAGTTGACTCATGCAATTATGAATGTCAATAAGCTCTGTGATATGCAATCTATAAGTCAGAGATACAGGATACAGAGATACAGGAAAGCCAGTGGTGTAAATGCTATCTGAATCCAAAGGCTGAGAACCAGGAGCTCTGATGTCTAACAACAGGAGAATATGGATTTCCCAGCTTAAGAACATAGAGAATTTGCCCATTCCTTTACCTTTTAAAAATTCTTTTCAGACTCTCAATGGGTTTGATGATGCCCTCCCATACTGATGAGGGCAATCTTTACTTTTCTATTTACTGATTTAAATCTTCACTTCTTCCAGAAACACTCTCACAGACACAAATAGAAATAATGTTTTACCAGCTATCTGAGTATCCATTAACTATGTCAAGTTGATACATGAAAAATGAGTGATGGCTGTAAACATGTTCCCTCATGCTTCTCCCTGTTGCCCTCTCTCTGTTTTTTTTTTTTCCTTTGCCATGTTTTCTTGGCTACTCTATGATCTGCCACGTTCTTCCTTTAAATGAAATTCTCCATGAAGACCTACTTCCTGGATGTTTTCCCATTCTCTCTTCCCACAGGCTTTCCTTTGCTCTCCCTTCTTCATATTCTGCCACATTTAGCCTCCAAAGCATTCCTTGAATCTCTGTACTCATGTTCATGTCTTCTTTTCTTGCCTTAATTCAGTCTCCAGTCACATCTATCCCTTCAGGTCTAAGCAAAGTCAGTTGAACCTTAGTCTCCCTTTATTTAGTTTGTCTACTTGACAACTGACAAAGTGTTCTAGCCCCTTTGTATCACTCTCCATTCTAAGTTAACTCTTCATTGCCTAGAAAGATAAAATCAAGTCATTGTTTTCATCTTTTGAAGGCTCTTTATAAGCTGGCTCTTGCCAATCATTCCAGCCTCAACTCTGTCTTTTCTCTGCCTTCAAAAATTACCAAGCTTGCAAGCACTTACCTTCAAGGCCTAGATAATGAACTTAAATAAAAAAAGTGGATTGAGTAGAAGAAATAGGAAATTCTGGAATCTGTGGAAATCTAAATTATACAATCCCTACTTAAAAATTTTAACTGTGTTTATGTTACTACAATAAGACAAGTGTTCAAACAGAGTGGGTCTAGATTATTAATTTTTACCTGTGCTAATAATGCCAAACTGCTTCTGTTTGCCTACTGGCATTGTAGCATTGTTTTTCTTTCTATAATACATTAGCCTATGCTATTTTCCTTGTGAATAATGCATATAGACTTTTTTCCTTCACTCACCCTTCTCACATTAAACACTTCCCATTACTTAAGATTTAGTTCAAGGAATAACCTTCAAAAATCTACGCACAATCCTGATTTTCACATATAACTTCCTACACAATTTTCTATAGCACCTACTGTATTTATTTTAATTTAATTCCTATCTCTCCCATTAAACCATGAATTTCTTGAGGGAAAAGATGTTGTTGTTTGTTGTTAGGTGCTGTTGAGTTGGGTCTAACTCATAGCAGTCCTATATACAACAAAACAGAACACTCTCTGACACTGTGTCATGCCTGGTACTATTGTCAATGTTTCTCTGCTGTTCATAGGGTTTTCAATGGCAGATTGTTTCACGAGTGGATTACCAGGTCTCAGTGTCTTTGGGGTACGGTGGAGAGCCAAGTATGTAGGGCAAATAAAGGCATGAGGATGGTAATGAGTCCGATGGAATTATGGTTCAATATCTTAATTTGGCCTTAGGGTCTATAGCTATAGATGTCTATAAAAATCTTCAGAAAGAAAAGGAAAAATCCTGTTTTATTAATTGTTTTAATCATAGAATCTAGCATTACCTCCATCATAGTGTGGAAGGAAGAAAGGAAGGCTGAAAGGTAGGAAGAAGGAAGGAAAAGATTGATTTCCATAATGCAGAAGTGCTGTGGAAAAGAAGAAAAGGAGGGTGGCAAGGTGATAATGAACTGATGTGAAGAATAAGAACAAAGCCTATTTTGAAAAGTGGGGACTTGTGAGATAATCATATAAGAACAAGGCCAGACTGAGAACAGGTAAACTTAGAAAGTGCTGAGCTCCTCTCAGTTGTACTTACTACTTCACCATTACCTAGAGAGATTCAATTTCAATTAAAAAAAATCCTTAGGATCTTTCATAAAATACAATGTGTACTCGGATATATTTTTCTGATATAGCAACTCATTTTCAATTTTTCCACCACTACTTTGAAAGATGATATGGGAGAGAGTAGAGGGAATATTCTCAAAACGTGTAATCCCTAGGAAGGGCCCATAGCATTTGGTAACAGGAATGATAGTGAAAGGAAGTCACCTAAATGTGGTATTTCACCATAGTGACACTCATTACGTGGTCATTCTCTGCCATTAAATAAGACTACACTTGGGAGGTACATCCTACCATGATCCTTGATAAATTCAAAGTTCTCAATAACATGCCACTGTTTGTGAAACTAACTTAAAATTTTGAAGGTTATATGTCCACTCAACCAAGAGAAGACTTAATAATGTGTTATTTATGGTTTTTGTAGAGTCGCTTAACAAGTCTGCCCACAAAACACTCAAGAAAAATAATGTTTGTTCCCTATTATGGCAAATATTATGGTGATGGACAAGACAGAAAACATTTAAAAGTCCCTAGGGGAAAGAAAACACAAATATAAGCTTCTTCCACTTGTAACCCATTTTCACAAGACTTCCAAATGTTTCTACTGTTTGCCTCATACCAGGGGTGTGTCAATGATGTATTTTTACAAATGCTTAAATACAGACTTAAAAACTATAATGTGAGTGTCAAAGGTGGAACTAAAATACAAAGATCTACTGCTTGCCAGTTTTTACTGAAGATAAATAATTTTGCTTTGTAATAACAAAAGATTTCCATATCTCTAAATCAGCTACCTTACAAATCAAGAAATTGTTCTGAAGGAGACCCCAGATCAGGGCTGACATGACTGTGATGGTGGGGGAGTGCTGTCATTCTGGTACAAAAGAACACAACTCTGACATTTTAAATCATGACTTGCAGCACTTTGGCAATATTGATTTGTAATTTATTCTTAACTCTCTTCAGTATTATAACTACCATTTTTCTTTCCAATCTCAATTCTATACCAGACCTTAGCTTTATATGGTAAGTAGAATCATGTGATAGCCACATTCACTGACAACCAAAATGGAGAAATGAGATGGTCCTTTTATTATAGCAAACATTGAGCCAGTTAAAAGTGTACATGTATATATGATGTATATAACATTGTTATGTATATAGCATTCTTGTTATGAAGGTAAACTTCAAGTACAAAGGTTTCCATTATTTCAATGCTCAGAATTTCTGTATTGTTATAGGATATAGATATGAACATATTTATAAATTGAGGTCAATAAGAGGATAGAAATCAAGAAAAGTCTTAGAATTCAGAAGCATACAAGAACAACCTATCCATTGACAGTGAACGTTATATAAAGAGATTAAAAGAAATCAGACTTCCCTGTGGGCTGTGCATGGGGTATGTGTTACATGCTGCCATTGAAATATTCTTTTTACTGGTAAGCAAGCATCCCCTGCTGAGACATCCTTTTGGTTCCGTGGTAGTCTGTAGTTATACATGAGTGTGTGTTATCAGCTGAAAAGTACTCCACATAAAAATGTAATGATATTGTTCTAGTTATTTTTCTATTAGTGTATGGATTTATTTATATGATTGGGATTATTGAAGACATGAATTATAACTGTAGTAAAATATGATCATAGTTTTTATCTCTATTATAATCTGATGACTGGTGAAAAACTGTGAACGATAAGAATAAATGTATTTTTTTAAAAAAATAACTTACTTTTGGTAATAATTCTGAGATGCTAAATTATCTCACATGGGTTAGTTTAAGGCTTTCATTGGGATTACCTTGAAACCTCTGTGTGCAGTGTCCAATCATCACACTTTTGTTTTTACTCCCTGTGTTTAAATTCCTTAGTGTCATGGAGCAGTGGGGTTTAAAAACATATTTGGAAGGGCACCAAGCCTGAATATTTTGAGAGCACTAACCAAGTTATACACACAGAACTAAATGTATTTTCCTGGAGATTGAAACAGATATTTTTTTATTTCTGAGAATATTATTAAAGAAAAGTTTGGCTACTTAAAAAGTTATGGTGGAACTAGTCAATATGTAGAGCTGTTTTGCTTAATTAAATCCATACCTTTTCTCAAGGCATCTGAGATACAGTAATCACTGAAAAGCCCTCAAGATCTCTTTTGTGGTTTGAGATATTTATTTTATTTTTTGTAAGACAAACTAACTATTTTTTCGTGAGGAATTTATCTGTGAAGAGAAGTAAGGCTGTGAATTTTGAAAATTATATTGGGTAATTTCTTAGAGATTATATTGAAATGAGAACCAAAACTAGTTATATTTGTGCCATCTTGTTCTAGTCTAATTTATATTTGTGTTCTGCATTTTTACTCTTGATATCTCTGGGAAGTAATATCAATTTTTGTGACAAATCATTCATTTGCTTTATATTTCTCTGAGTACTTTAAGTCGATTGAATATTCTCCAATTGGAATTTAATGTAAAACTAACTTTAGGCAATTCTATTTTTCTTAGCTTTCCACAGGTCAAATAAATAATAGCTGGATACATGGATCTCTTATATTTCATATAGCCTCTGTTAAGAACCTGGTTAACTAAAGAGGGACTCCTCTGGAGGCATATTACCCAGTATCTCTCTCAGCACCTCATATATCTATTTAACATCTTCCTCATGAATAACTCAGAACAATTCTGAGTCTCTGATAATCTAGAAAACATCAATCAATGCCACAATTAGAAAACTACCAAATGGATTCATATACTGATGCAAACCTGTATATGGTTTATGGTGAAGTATTTGAAATTGATCCAATCAAATCTACTATTTTGCCAAATCTAAACAGTCTGTTCCTTCTTGTATTATTTTCAATAACTAAAATGTTTATGTGTATATTTGTGTATGCATGTGTGCTTGTACATGTGATTGATATGTGTTAAATATGTTCACATATTGGTAGGACAATGTATTTTTCTTCCTCTTTTAAAAAATTTCTTTTATTTCCTTTGAGAAATTAAACAGTTCTAGATAAGTCCAAAAATAATATAAGAAACATGTTACTACTACTGCCCCAAATTATCAATTATGTGTTACTTCTCAGTTTAGAGGAAAAGTTTCTATTTCCTAAGGTACAGATGTTCAGACATTAATATTAAATGAATTCTTCTTTCATCTTTCATTTTTTTAATATTATAAATTGCAATTCACTGAGACATCTGCCAGAGTCTACACTGTGAATCTTAATTGTTTTCTGTAAAGAAAATTCAATAATGCTGGTAATATTGGATATTTGGGAGCATGTAGTTGGAAGATAACACAGAAGTCTCTTAATTTGAAAAATTTAGTGAAATGGCACACAAGGAAATTACTTTGCATGCTGCCACATTTCTTCATGATTTTATTTCTCCTTTCACATATTTTACTATCTTTTTTTGAAAGAATGTCTCTATGGTGCTTCATTGTACTTTTTCTAGTGAGTTTATGTGCTCTCTCTTAAAATATTGTAAAAAATGTACTTGAGTAAAGATGCTACCTTTTCATTATTAATAAAATGAATGATTCTGGTAGCAAAGTGTAGGAAACTAATTTGAATGAGTCAAAAAACAGAGTGTCTGAGACTATTGGCATAAGTCAGACAAATTTCACTGTTCTCTATTTGGAATAGGAGAGAAGTGATTTTTTTTTTTTTTTAACTTACAGTTCACTCGAAATTGTCAGCTCTGGGTTTGGAGCACATCTCAGAATTAGTTTGGTTCAACTCAAGTATGTGACTTTTGGTTTGCTTTTACTTTCAATTCTCATGGTAGTTCTGAAGGAAAGAATGAATTTCACAAAAAGGCTTGTTTCCACATTATAAACTACCTTTTCTACTAAAAATATAATTGTGTGAATTATATTTCATGGGAAAGAGAAGGACTAAATTAAAGATATGTAGAGTTAGAAAAAAAGTTATACAAATATGTTTTCTCCTTAACGTAAATGTTTTCATAAAGTCTCTATTTCATTCTTTCTCAGTCTAATAGTGGCTTTGTCCTACATACAATGTTAAAGATAATTTAAATATGATATTTAATCACTATTAATTTAAGTGTTTAAATGCATATCGTTGTGACATATCTGGCTGTACTGGTCCTGCTGTTACTATTGCTGCAGCTGACATTGTTTTTCTTTTGTGTGAGTCAAACAGATAAGAGAATATTTTTTCCAGCTTGAATACAAATGAATGAACATGTTCTTTTGGCTTTTTCTTTGCAATTTTTGTGGTTAATCACAGGCTTTTTATATGATTAGTTCTCCTTCCTTCTTTTCAAGGCAGGTGGTTTCCTATTTTTCAACAAAACTGAAGGAAAGCTTAATCTAGTTGTCAACCAGTACATCATTAAAAATAATTTTTGATGATAGATCAATATGTGAATTTTGGCATGAAGAACTGACAGAGTACAAAGAATTGTGTGACATTTCTATAAACATAACTTTCACATTCCCCTCTCTTTGTTTTATGGATTTTTCTTAGTGCTATATTTTAAAAAGTAAAAAAAGGACTGATAACATGCCCTGTTTAATTCTAGAAAAAATTATATTTATGTAATAATGAGCCAATTGAAAAAATCCGCATCATTTACCATAGAATAATTTCCAAAAAAGATTTTTTGATAATCACTTATCAAGATTTATAAGTATGTTGTTTTGACAGATTCTATGCTATTAATATTAGTAACTCAATATAGAACATTTTTTTCTAACCTTAGAGATATAAAGGACAAAGGAGGTAGATGTAATTACATTCTATTTAGATACATATTTTTGTTAGCAAAGTGTTATATCAATAAAAGCTTTTACAGCATACCAACAGATGAGGTAAAATTATGTCATGAAGTGAAATAAGTTCTAGATGAAATACTAACAATACAAAAGTTAAAGGAGAATCTATGTTTATTTAAGCAGGTGATAGTTTGTATATATCAAAGTACTACTTAAGTTGTATTGGATATAACAGAGAATGATGCAGCCATGTTATTAAATAGAGAATATATTTTATTTTCCTGTAATTGTATCCTTTGAAACTATTTTAATTTAGCATGACTCCTTTAGGCATTAAAAATATGTGAAGTGTTATCTGATTTTTAAACTTCTTTTGGAGTTTTTGAGCAAAAATTTGAATACCACTATCTCCTTCAGAGCCCCAGCATATTTGCCTGGAGTTGACATTTGTTCTGCTCTTCAATGTCCTTTTCGTTCCTTCACTATAGATTATTATTAAGGCTGGAATCATTGTGGATTAGCCACTCTTGTTTGGGTACTTACATTGGTAATTTCTCACTTCTCACCTCTGCTTCAGCTATTATATGCCACTCTGGTAAAGATACAGACTTTCTATAGTCCTGGGCTAAAAGTCTGCCTCTTTTTGATACTGTCCATAGTTATTTCAGCTAGAAAAAATTGCTTTTTCCTCTGAATCCTTTTAAGAATTAGTTTGTACCGCTTGTTCAACACTTATACTGCCTTTTAGATAGATTCTCAGCATTTTTCTCTCTTAAACTCTGATGTGTAAAGACCATGTCTTCCATAAGTTTATAAGCCTCACAGTGCCAAATAAAGACTCTCATGCATGGAAAGCACATTGTTGAATGAATATATGGATGAATTAAATGAACTAAAGAGAAGCATTTTCCATTATTTCAAAGTTCTTTTGTTTTGCTTTCTTATAACTTCTGGCTTGGGAATCACAATAGATATCGAAATAAGCCCAACGCAAGTGATGTGACTAATGTTGAGAGAATTCACCCTAGGAAAATTATTCTGGATGGATAAATATTTTGGTAAGAAAAAAGATCAGAAAGAGGTTGAGATTGGGAAAATTGGAAGAATTTTCTATTTAATATGCACAAAATCAGGTAGGAATGATTTTTGAATGAAATGGGAGGGAAATTGAAGCCCTAGGACAATAGGCAAACACATGAGAAGGAACATCAAAGGGATGGAAGGGAGGAAGGGACTTGCTGTACAGAATTTTTGTGTTTTTCTTTGATCCAGCTTGCAGGAATCCAACCTAAGAACTGTATGGCCAGAACAGCTGCACCTTTAATTGCTTTATTAGTTATTTTTTTTCACAACATGAGTTCCAAAGTAATCAAATTACTTAGACAAATATAAAAGGTTTTTTTCCATCCCATTTTCTCATAAGATATTTGTTTTGTTTAGTTTTTATTGCGGGATAAAATATTTCCCAACTTTCTTGAATTTTAAAATAAAGTTTCAAAGGACAGCTATCTATAATCTAGAACTTAGGAGTGATTTCATTCCTAAAATAGTGCTTTTAATGATCTTTCTACACTTGGGCTGATATGGCTCATAGAATAAAAGGTCCAGTGCTGCTTAGCAGTGTCCTCTGGGGACTTACTGATGTCAGGTTTTGTATCTTAACATGCAGAATCTAGGTTCATGAGGTGGGAAGGTATATTTTGGGTGCTAATCTACCATGTGTTCTTACGTTTTTTTGGGGGGGAGAGGGTATCTGATTATCTCAAAGTCAGTTTTGCTTGCTTGCTGGTAATGTATTCTTGAAGTGCATATATTTAACAACTGACAGCAAAACTTCAAGAATTCCAACTGATAATTTAATTATATGAATGACTAAATCAGGAAAGTCCTGTGAGGAGTTTTCAGCTTTTGTGTATATTATGCTTATAAGTACCAATTTCTGAGAGAAAAAAATTATCTCAAAAAATATATGCACATAAAAATCTGCCTTTCCTGGAATACATAGAATTTATGCTGAAATTTAAAGGTTTTTAAGATCTGTATTTTAAAAGAGAGCACATTCTCCAGCGCACCACTGCAGAAATAGAAGCCCCAGAGGAGAGAGAAATTTAACAATTATTATTTATATTCATAATTATATGTGAAATAATGTTTCTTATATAGAATTTACTATGAAAATATGTCTATATCAATATACTTATCATCTATATAAACTATATATATATGTATATATGTGTGTATACACATACATATATATATACAATTCTATCTGTCTTTATGACTTTTTAGTTTAGATGATTTAACTAATATCCAAAATCAAAGTATCTTATGAATTTGGATATGACTAGAAAGTTAGGGACAAACATCAAATTGTTTTTTTCCTCTATGCATTGATTAAGCATGATCATGAGGAACACTCTTTATATGAGGTTTGAGTCAGGAAAAATAAAATACTTATAGGCCATATTATTACTAATTTAAAATAGAAATGGCTTAACTGAACCCTGGGAAGAATCCTACAATCATACTCATAATTTAGAATACTTGTTTACTGAATAGAAAATTAAGTAAAAGCTATAAAGAGGAACTCAATTAATAAGTTTTATAAATACATCTATGGTCTTTGAGTATTTTCAATGTATTTATATATTGTATTTATAAAAATTATTTATTGAGTACCTACAATATGCTGACTACTATTCTAGACATTGGCTGGGATTTAGCTCAGTTGGTAGAGGGCTTCACTGCAGTCTCCAAGGTCCCAAGTTCGATTCTCAGCACTGCAAAATGGGAGAAGGACGTGGTAACCCACTCCCAAGGCAATCCCGAAACAGTCAGCCATTATAAACCCTATGAGGGT
>VMDO01021449.1:0-35371 GCA_007922755.1 Pedetes capensis | reverse complement strand
TAATGGAGCTCCCCATGATTATTTTTAGAGTTGAGGAATATCTATGCAGGGAAGAGAATCATGACAGAGTAAACATGAAACTTTCTAGGAATTAAGCAATGAGATTTACACAGAACACAATGAAAAGATAGTGTCATTAGGTATATAAAGAAAAATGTAAAAACTGGCAGGTTTCAAAACTAAAATTCTAAAATCACTGTCAAAATGGGTTAAATTATAAAGTATTGTAAATTAAGTATTGTAAAATATGGTAGAAGACATTAGAACACATTCTCTTTAAACTTTTTATAAGTAAATTGAAAATAGCAAGTTATGACGGAGGAGTACCTTAAAATTAACTGATTAATAGTATTTTCAGTTACAGATAACAACTTCACTTATTTCTTATTCTTTCCTTTTATAGGTTTTTATTGTGGCCAGATTTTTTTCAGAGGTAAATGTCAGTTTAAATAATAAGTGAATTCTTTTAAAGGACTATTGAATATTTTTATGTTCTTTTGCCATCTAACTTTCTCATTTTAAAAATACCAAGAGTATTCATGGGGCTGGGATTTAGCTCAGTTGTTAGAGTGCTGCGCTGCAGTCTCTGAGGACCCGAGTTCAGTTCCCAGCACCACAAAAATGGGAGAAGGGCCTGGCAATCCACTCCCAATGCAATGCCAAAACAGTCAGCCACTGAAAACCCTATGAGGGTCGCTATGAGTCGGATACCGACTCGACGGCCCCTAACAACAACAACAAGAAGAGTATTCATGGTTACTGAGCTTCAGATGCTGCTTGAATTCATTATACATCTTGAGAATCCCTTTAAAGTTATGCCAGCTAGTCTACATTATAAGGTAACCATATGTTCTTTCTTCAGATTTTTTTTCCCTCACATAAAATTAAAATATGTGATGTATTTAATCTGAGTTCTGCTTTCCAAAAGTTAGGAAGATAAAATCTATTTTGCTTTATCTAATCTTTAAAAATGCCTGCAGCTGTAACACTGTGGCTTCTGATCTCATCAAATCTCAGAAGCTTAGCAGGGTTGGACCTGGTTAGTACTTGGATGAGAGACCACCTGAAAATAACAGGTGCTGTAGACATGGGAGAAGGACCAAGCTACCCATTCCCAAAAAACAGTCAGCCATTGAAACCCCTATAAATAACAGAGAAGTACTAGCAACAGTATTTCTCTTGTTGTAGGTAGGGTTGCTATCAGTGAGACACTGACTCAAGGGAACCTAACAACAACATATATTAAAATATGGGAGAAGGGCATGGCAATGGACTATTGAAGCAATCCCCAAACAATAGGCCATTGAAAACCCCCTGAGGTTCACTATGAATAGGACCCAACTCAGTGTCACCTGACAACAGCAAACTTTTAAATAACTGATTTACACACATGTGCACAAACATAGGTATACACATACAATAATCTTATCAATAATATGTTCTATACATATTTTTTCAGTACTAAGAGTTGAAACTAGGGCGTTCGTTGTACAAGTGCTCTACCATTGAGCTGACAAACCAACCCCATTTTTTATTTTTTATTTTGACAAAGGTGTCACTAAATTACACAGGCTTCCTCTGACCTAGAACTCACTATCCTCTTCCCAGAGCCTCCTGTGTCCTTGGGAATAAAGGTGTGCTCCATGGCTTCCAATTTGTTCTCTATTTCTTCAAAGGTTATATGAGAAACATCTAAATTGTTAAATATAACCAGTGGACTTAACAGTTACAAAAATTTAGGCAAATGCTCTCTCTTCAAAATTTGCCCTTCCGATTATAAAATTTATAACCATTAATTTCTATAGTGTTATATACATACATTATATATATATATAATATATATATTCTGCATTCACTTAGTTTTGAATTTAGAGCTTTAACAGCATTTGAGAGGGAGGAGATATATGGCTAAAATGAATAAATAATTTAAGAAGATATTTTGGTGCCTTTTCCAATTAAACTAAAAGAATGCAAAGTAGTAAAACCCATGGATTATCTCTGACTCTCTCTTCCTCTGTAGCTGTCTGTCTCTCTTTGTCTTTCTCTGTCTCTCTCTGTCTCTGTCTCTGTCTCTCTCTCTCTCTCTCTCTCTCTCAGTAATAGAGGAATAGGAATTGACTGCCAATAGTATATAGGAAGAAGATGGGGAAAATATGATTTTTAAATAAAAAGAACATTTAAACAGGTTTGCTAGAGAAATGAGCAGCTATAGTGTATTAATAGATAAGACATATATGATAAAACATGATATTAAAAACTTATCCTTGGGATTCAAATTTAATGTAAAATATTTCAATGTAGATTATATGGTTTATAAAAGATAGTGATGAAATATTAAAATGTAACACTGGAATTTTCATGAGAGTTCTACTTTAGAGTTTCCTTTAATCATCTCTGATGTCCTTTCTCACAACTTTCCACTGAAACATTATTAAAAGTAAGCAAATGATGTCAATCTTTTAAACACTTTAAAATTAGAAGTCATACTACACATAGAACCAGAATCTAAGAAAAAAATTTTGGACCTTGAAGATAATAGAATAGACTAAAAATTCAGTAGGTAGTTTACTTATGAGTTGATGGCTAATTTCCAAATGTAATATAGGGAGACATTAATATTTTCTCTGTTGGTTACAAGGCTTAAAGTCTCATCTGTATGTACCAGAAATATCATTTTTCTGTTCTGTGGGCATTATTTAGGTTAGACTACATATAGTAAGGTTTATATCACTCTTTTCCATGTGCAATGATGTTGTTCTTCTTAGGTGCCATGGAGTCAGGTCCAACTCATTGTAACCTTCATAGGATTTTCAAGAGTTGATTGTTTCCAGATTGCTTGGGAAGTGGATTGTCATGTCCTTCTTCCTTTTTAGTGGTGCTGGGGATCAAACCTGGGTCCTCAGAGAGTGTGGAGCAGCACTGTACCAACTAGGATAAAACCCAGCCCCTAACTCAGTTGGTAGAGTTGGGTCTGCACTCTGAGCACCCAGGTTTGATTCTTGTTGTTGTTGTTAGGTGCTGTCCAGTCGGTATCCAACTCATAGCAACCCTCTGTTCAACAGGGGAAACACTATTGTCAGTGCTTTTCTGCTGTTCATAGGGTTTTCAATGGCAGATTGATTTTTGGGAGGGGGTTGCCAGGTCCTTCTCCCAAGCCTACAGCTTCAGGTGTTCCCAGGCGGTCTCCCATCCAGGTACTAACCAGGCCTGACCCTGTTAGCTTCTGAGATCTGACGGGATCGGATGCCACAGGGCTACCGCTGCAGGCGGTTTGATTCTTAGTACTGCAAAAATAGAAGGATGTAGCAATCCACTCTAGAAACAATCTGTGACAATTAGCCATTGAAAACTCTATGAGGTTCACTATGAGTTGGACACAACTCAACAGAACCTACAACAATGTGCAGTAGTAGCCCTTTTTTATATCCATTCAGAATTTCACAGAAAATAATGATTTAAAGTATGAGAGAGACTTCAACTTTGAAGAAGAAATTTCTCTAAATAAAGTTTAGAGGTAAATGAGCCTGAGCAAACAGAGAACATCACCTGGAGATAAGGAAGTGGAAATGATCAACAAATTCAGGGTAGGGAGTGACTTAAGCATTTGATATAGAAAAAAAATTGTGAGCTGGACATGGTGGGGCATGACTATAATCCCAGAGACTCAGAAGATGGAAACAGGAGATGACAAGTTTGAGACTAGTCGCATCTTGTGTAACTTAGCATGAACTTGTCTCAATATAAAAAGTAAAAAAGGGGTTGGGGTGTGGCTCAGGGGTTGAACATATGCAAAAGCCTGCGTGAAGCCCTGGGTTTACCTCCCTAGAACTCCAAAAATGAAAAAGAAATAAGAAAAAAAGATACATTATGGCAGGAGTTCTAAAGAAATTTACTGGATTCATTCTCCCAAGCACTGGAAATGATTCTAGAAATTATATACAACTTGACTTGCTTTTGGACCACAGGGGAGGTAGAATGTCATGGCAGGAAGTGCATGGTGGTAGATGCTCTTAGCTTGTGGCAGCCAAGAATCAGTGAGAAAGAAAAAGCCGGAATTCCAGTGTCTATCTCAAGAGTATGTCCCTAGTGGCCACACTTCCTTGCACTTCTTAAACATTCCACCAGCTCCCTGTATTGTCATCAGCTGGAGACAAGGCCTTTAATACATGATTGACATACAAAACAATTTAAGATAATCTGATATAACGTTATTTTTCCTATTGATAAACATAAAATGCGTCTGTAATGTTTTAATGACTTCAGATAAGGGGGAAAAGTTATTCTTGATGGACCTATTGCATCTCATAGGAATGATTTATTTGTGTATCATATACATTTTCTGTTTATTTAAATGATTGTTCATAAGAATAATGCTCTGTTTGCTGGTGTTTACAGAGTTTGTGTGTATGTATGTAAATATCATTGAAGTTAATATGCACTGACATGTCTTCTCTGAGTGACCACATTGCCAAGTAAACAATGCCATCAAGTGCAAAAATGATAAATAGTAAATTTGCAACCTTAATTGAGGACAATTAAGTAATATGTAACAAGATAATAAATTCACATACTCTTTGCTCTCTATAAGTATGGAGATCATTCAAGTACTTACATTACATAATGGGATATTATTTAGTCACAGAATAAATTTAAATTTGTTCTGTATATGTATAAAGAAGGCTTTTTAAGATATTTAAGTGAACTAATGAAGAATAGATTTTGTGATATGCTAAAAGTTTGCAAAATATTCTTTATATTCATTTAATATCTAAAATGTAACTATGTTAACATCAGGAAAAGGAATTTAATGTCTTAGGAAAAAGATTAGGGAGAAGACTTTTTACTATGTATTTTTGTGTGGTTCCAAAATTATTAATCATTTAAATATTTTCCCCATTGAAATCATGTGATACATCTTCTATTAAGCTTCTATTTAAAATTGTTGTTGTTGTTGTTGTTAGGTGCCATCAAGTCGGTATCCGACTCATAGCGACCCTCTGTACAACAGAGGAAACACTATTGTCAGTGCTTCTCTGCTGTTCATAGGGTTTTCAATGGCAGATTGATTTTTGGGAGGGGGTTGCCAGGTCCTTCTCCCAAGCCTACAGCTTCTGGTGTTCCCAGGTGGTCTCCTATCCAGGTACTAACCAGGCCCGACCCTGCTTAGCTTCTGAGATCTGACGGGATCGGATGCCACAGGGCTACCGCTGCAGGCATTTAAAATTATATAGACAAAAAGGTAAAGATTCAAAGATGACAAGCTGAATCATAGAAGAATCTAACCATATAAAAAACTGGATCAAGAAAAGAGAAATAGTTACAGAAGAGTTAATACTTTACTAGAATAGTGCAGAAAAGAATGAATAAAATATTAAGTCAGATATATAGAAGATAATTTCATACCATTTAAAAAATCTGGGAAGAAAAAGGTAAAGATATGGAAAAGGTGAAAAATAGTAAGAGCTTTTGCATATAGAAAATAGAAATACAAATAAAAATCTGTGAGTGTTCATAAGTATAAGCAATCATTAAATTAAATTTTCATATTGTCTTGACATTGGCAATGGGAACTCAAATCTGAAGAGAAAGTCTCATTACTTCCTATATCTATGACTAAGCTACTAAGATGGCACTGAGCATCAGGTAGAGTGGAATTTGGAAGACTACTATCGTCATCAGCCTTCCCTTTTCTTCCTACTCAACCACCAGCAGTATTCACATTCACAGGCATTGGAAAACAGATGAGGTAAGACTTGAGGCAGGACATCTTTGGATTTATCTCATTGTTCTAATTAGGAAGATGGTGCTTTCTGTGAATGGAGCTTACTTTTCAGTAATATCTTCAAGTCAAGTGAAGCCAGCTGCTTTCCAAAAGCATTGAAGAGTGTGACGATGTCTCAAAGAATGGTACCTTGGGCAATTCATTTCCCAGCCTAAAGTCCACTTATGCACCCGCATTGGTTAGCTTTATATACCTACTGGAAAAGACTGAAAAGGTAACTGAAGAGAGAGAACAAAATTAGCACTGGGATGTCTTGCTTTCCCTCACTTCTGTTTACATCAAAGGTATATTACTTCCCATTTAGATCTAAACATACTGCAGAAGACAGTCAAATCGAGCTGACTTGATAACCCAATGTAACGGGATTCTCTGGTCACAGAGAGGGAAACACAGATCTGAGGGGTAGAAATGAAGGAAGAATCACTGTTGCAATTATGCCTGCATTAGTTTCACCAGTTCACTGTGCAGGTCTATGATCCTGTGATGTCCCAAGCAAGATATAGAATTTAGATACAGAAGATATGGATTGCTGTAGTTTGGATCTTAAGTATCCTCCAAAGGCCCATATGTGGAGCACTTGGTCCCACTGGAAGGGGAAGAAATTTTTAAGAGGTAGGCACTTGGGGAACTGTCCTTGAAAGGGATACTGTGGCCACAGCCTCAACCACTTCTCTCTCTCTCTCTCTCTCTCTCTCTCTCTCTCCCCCTCTCTCTCTCTGTCTCTGTCTCTGTCTCACTCTTTCTCTCTCAGTGTGTGTGTCTTTCTCACTCTCTATGTGTCTTTCTCAGTCTCTCTCTCTCTCTCTCTCTCTCTCTGCCTCTCTTACTCTCTCTCTCTCCTGATTCCTCCCTCTCTCTCCTTCTTCCTCGCAGCCATTGAGGTGAAGAAGCCATGTCCTCCCATATGGAGTATGTGCTGTCACAGACCCAGTGCAACGAAATCAAGTGACCATGGACTGAAATATCTGAAACTGTGAATCAAAATAAACTTTCCCTCCTTTAAGGTTGATTGTCTCAAGTATTTTCTAACAGTAATGGAAATCTGATTGATAGAATAATCAATGTTAGCTACAGATACATGAATAGAAAATACAGATATAAGTAACTAAATTCTAAAATCACTGAAATGAAGTAGAATTTGTTGTTGCAATAAGTCCATGAGGAAAGGGAGTATATAGCCAGTCCCTCCAAAATAACACATCCATTCTAGCCTCAAAAGTATTGGGCTGGCAGGAGAATGGAAAGGTAGATACAATACCCCAGTATTAGTGCAAGTCCTTAGGGGAAAAAGAAGGGAAAAGTTATTTTTTTAAGTAGAACATGATTTGGCATTTAAAAGTTGTTCAGTGTTTTATCACTGAATATAATTAGAAACTACGGAATCCTCCCAAAATATCTCCAGGAATAAGGAATTAACATTCTAAAGAGCATTTTAAAAGAAGTCATTGGCAAACTATAAAACTGTGTCAAGTTTATTTCACTCCAAGTTTGGGCTGCTAAATAAATCAAGTTACCCAAGGAAGCAATAGGAACAATTGGAGCAGAAATAGTAATAGAACCATGCCTGAAGAGAATAATTCAGACCCGAACAAAATAAAATCGAAAGTTTAAATTCTTGAGAGGGTCGGGGATGCCTGAAAAATCAGTGCACAGTACTAAAGCTTTGGTGTTGTTGAAGTTTGCAGAGGTGAACATGAAGCCACCCATAAAACTTCTGAGGAGAGGCAAAAATAGCCACAGAATGTTAATTAAACCTAGAAAACTTTTATAAGAGACTTCATATGAGCAATTGAGTTTGTGGAGGTTACAAAAAATAATACTTGAAGGTGTGTGTAGCAAAGTGTTAAATATGACATCTTGACTTTTCTAAAACTTTCATTTAAATCCCATAGCTGAAGATCTTAGGTGCTAAATAGCTTCACAGTTGAGATAGAGTCAACAGACACAGCCTCTCAAGAGTGACCAGTAGGGCACATAACTCCTCTTATTATCTTACACAAAGATGTCCAGTCAGTGTACGTAGTCAAAAGCAAAGGCAATTATTGCAGTTATGAGTCACTGGCTTAAACCTTTTAAAGAGGGAATATGTAATGAATTTTGACTGCCTTCTTAATCCAGTTCTTCTTTTGCAGATATCAAGTAGGAAGGGCTGTCAGAGAATTAATTGTAGTGCCTGAAGTTTTCATCAGGAAGAAGAAACTGTTATGTCATCCTTAGGTGGATGTGTGGCTGGGCAACAACCATTTGAGGATTTTCTCTCTATACATGTTTGAGGACTTAGACGGAAACTCACAGGAAATTACAAAGCATAATAAAAAGAGAGCCATGGCAGAGAAAGGAGTCAGCAAAATAATAATAATAATAATAATAATAATAATAATAATAATAATAATAATAAAATAACTTGAAAAAATAACTTGACCTAGAACAAGGTAATAGTTAGAGCTAGGATATGAATGTGAATGGTAGAGAGAAGGAGGGGGTTATCCAAAGCACCTCTTATAATAGACAGTCCTCTTGCCGTGCAAATCCTCTGAACCAGTTCTGAAGGTTTGGTGAGAGAAATGTTTGCCTGGAGGAGCTGCAGACATTTTTACCACAGGGAAACACCATTCCAGGATAAGGCTAAAGAAGTACAAGGGAAGAAAATGAAAGAAAGCAGAGGCTCTGAAAAATCAAACCAAACAAACAACAACAAGGCTATTCCTAAAGACAGTGGCATATTGGAGAAAAAAGCACTAATTTTCAGCTTTAGCCAAAGAAAATTTTCATCACTGGAAGTTCATGATATCAACTTTATATCCCTGAAATTGATGCTAACAAATGGCTCCTCAGCTGATGGGAGATGGTCATAGCACATCACTGCCTGATGCTCACATTTCTTTGAGCTTTTTCCAATTAAACTGTGAGGATATATTCCAGTTATAATGTAAGAAAATGACCATATGACTCATTATTCATACTTTGAATGTCTTGATGTGTAAAATCATGCTACTATTAATTTTGTTCAAGTACAAAGCCTAAACTAGGCTTTCCTAGTCCCACTGAGCTATGCAACCAGTCTAAAGGTGCCAATTTGAGATGTATGCTCTAATACTTATTATATACAATATATTCTGTGATGTTTAGAGTTGATTGATTCAAATTTTGGCTGGAGATTTAGCTCAGTATTAGAAGCGCTTGCCTAGCAGGTGCAAGGCCCAGGGTTCAATACCCAGTACCAAAAAGAAAAGACAAAAAACAAAGGACCAAAAAATTAATTCAAATTCAGATATATTTTATCTGATAGGTCTGTGATTCCAATAAAGAAAAGGTAATAACCAAGGATTTAGACACAAAACTATACTGTTATATAGGATGTTTCATAATGCACTATTCTTTCATGATGAGAGATTTGCTAAAGGACAGATTGTAACAGAATCTTAGAGGTCACTTGGCAGATAGAGATGTGTTCTGTATAAATGACAATGTGATAACCTAGTTAATCATTGTTTTCCTGAATCTCTATTCAATATTGGTATTATGTGAAGCTCAAACATGTGATGTTACTCCTTGTTATGTCTTCTGATTTTGTTTTTGCACATGTTTTATAATTTGGGATTATGAGCTAATCTTACCTGTTGGATACCTGTCCCTCCAAAGGAAGTTTTCACTCTTGCCTGTATTCTAGGCATACAATTTGCCTGGGGTCACATTGTATGTTAATTGTCTAACTAGGGAGTTCTTTATCTATGTGGGTCATTTATATGTGAACCCCAAATTCTAGCTTTATAGTTACAACTTCTAAGAGGACATTCCAGGATATCTCCTAGAATTTTATTTATAGAGTGAAACTTTAATTTCATAATACCTTAGCTATTCATTTGAAAATATCTTTGTATTTGGTCATTTGAAAACTTCTGAATTTTTCTTTATTTACAATACTAGAAACAGAAAATAATATTTAAGCTTCTATTAATTAAACCTTATTTTGAAAACATATGCCTTAGGACATTTTCTGTGGCTATGGCAAAATATCACAGACTGGTAAATTATAAATGATAGAAGATTATTTGGCTAATGGTTCTGAAGTTCAAGCAGCACAAAATCCAGGGAGCATATCTGGTGAGGGTCTTCTTGCTGCATTGTAATACAGCAGAGGGCAATAACATGGCAGGAGAGTATTTATGTGAGAGGACCCACTCTGAGAAGCCCCTTTAAAAGAGATTAAACACACCAATGAAGGTTGAGAGATCATGTCCTATTCAGCTTAAATGTCCATGGTCTTAATACTGTCTGAATAGCAACTGAAATTCAGTGTGAGTCTGGGAGGGAGCATTCAAACCATTCCAATTTAAATAGTGGAGAGAAAAACTAAACGAATACCATGCTTGTTATTGAGACAAATTATATGATCAAGTGATATGCAACAAATAATTATACCTAAGTGCCTTCATCAACAACATGGATTAGTCTACCCCTACTCTTATAAATGGGAGCTGGGGATTAGCTCAGTTGATAGAGTGCTTGTTTTGCAGGATTTGACACCCTGGGTTTGATAACCAGCACTGCAAAAATGAGAGATGAAACTGGCAACCAGCTCCCTAAACAATCAGCCATTGAAAACCCTATGAATAGCAGAGAAGCATTGCCTTAGTGCCAGGCATAGCACAGAGTTGGGTACTGTTCCATTCTGTTCTACATCAGGTCTCTATGGGTTGGACCTGACTTGATGGCCCCTAACAATAATTCTTATAACTGGGGTAAACTTACAAAGGGCATGTTGTTGTTGTTGTTGTTGTTGTTGTTGTTGTTGTTAGGTGTCCTCAAGTTGGTGTCTGACTCATAGTGACTCCACATACAACAGAGGAAACACTGTTACCAGTGCTTCTCTGCTATTCATAGGGTTTTTAATGGCTGATTGTTTTTTGGGAAAGTGTTGCCAGGTCCTTCTCCCAATACAAATGGCATAGATGTCACAAAATGTATTACAGGTAGAATGAATGAAATGTCTCTTCATGTTGTTTGAATGTTTTTTGATTTACTTTTTTGTTTTGTTATATAATAATCTCATACAAGAGAAAACTACATACATTCGCAATGCAAATATAAACTTCTTACCTACATAAGGAAAAAGTAAAAAGATTCTAAAGTCATAACCCAATAAAAAGATGACAAAGTGCCACTTACTTTGTTCTCAAACTATAATGCAGAGCAATATAAGAAATAATATAGCTAGACAGATTGTGATTTATATATGAAGCCACAGAAAATTATTGTCAAACAAACACTCAGATACATTCCTTAACAAATACCTAAAATGCAGGTTACCGACAAATATTTGATCACTCAAAAATATAAGATAGATAAAGACTAATAGTATTAATAGAGAATGCAAAATGGTACAGACATTTATATAAACAAATAGATTTAAAAATAACTATAAGACAAATTTTCCCACATGTCTTTCAGCTTGCCTTACTGTGGGAGCTTGCATGTTGCTATGATGCAGATAGCTATGCTACTGCTGCAACAGATACCAGCAGGGTCCCTCATGGTAGAAAGGCTTCAGCTGAGCTTCCACACTAAGACAAACTAGGGAGTAGGACATGGCAGCCTGCTCCCAAAACAATTAGTCATCGAAAACCCTATTAAGAGCAGAGAAACCCTGTCAGATATAGTGCTAGAAAATGAACCCCTCAGGTTGGGATGCACTCACAAAACTACTGGGGAAGAGTTGCCCCCTCGAAGTAGAGTCAGCCTTAATGACAGGAACAGAGTAAAGCCCCTGGGATCTCTATTTGCTGATGTGGCATGACTTAAAAAGAAAAGAAACATAGTGACTGCAACAATGGGCTCAAACATAAAAAGATCATGTGATTGGCAAAGTGATGGGTAGTAGAGCTTTGTTCTGTTGTTCACAGGGTTGCTGAGTCAGACTGGACTTGATGGCACTCAACAAAATAAAGCAGCCTAAAATGCAACGTATGGAAATATTTAAAAAGCGATGACTTAAATGAAAAATCCAAAAAAGTATCTATCTACCTATCTATCTATCTATCTATCTATCTATCTATCTGTCTAACCTCTACTATACCAGACATAAAGTGCATTTGGGATATGAGCAAATAATATTTAACCAATTTACTCATATTACATAAGGCCATGGTCTGGCAATTGCCAACTGAGACGGGCATTGACATTATTGCTGAAGATGATAATTATTAGTGTAACAGTCTTTGTAAGAACTACCAGCAATGGAACAAAAAAATTTATAATATGATACACTTAGCATAAAATTATGCTAATCTACATGACTTGATGGCACCTAACAACAACAACAACAACAAAGCACAAGATAAATATCCAAACATCAAAGATTTTGTAACACAATTATAATATTACTCTGGTGTGAAATAAACATGTATAAATGATATTTTGAAGCATTTTTGATACCTGAAACTATAATCAGGATACAATATGAAAACTATAGTATAATAACATTATTCTTTGTGTAACATATTTCAGATTATTTCAAAATGTGTATATTGGAGTTTTGTGGGAATTGCCATTATAAGGAACATGAAGAATTTCATTTTTATATATGTGTAATCCTTTTTGCTTTTCTTTGGCAGATCTTCTACTATGCTTATGATCTGAAGGAAACATTTGCAATAATATGCTTTTTATTCTACTACAAGGAAAACTTTTTTTCAAATTTTAAAATCAAAATATTATTTAGTTCACGCTGGATTATGCTACCTAAGCAAGTGACCCATAGTCTCAACTGTTTTAAAAGATTAAAGGATTCTTCCCTGCTCATGCTATCAGCCTTAATGAGTTCCTGCTGCAATTCTGCTTCACATCATATTCACCTAGCACACAGACTAATGAAGCTGAGTCCAAGTAAAACATTGTTGGTCTGGAGGAAGAAGTTGGTCTGGAGGAAGAACCTGGAAAACTACATGCTGATTCTCAGGAGATTCTACAATGAAAAGACACTTACTGTTTTTTGCTCATATATCATTATCCTCTTTCATTGGAGCATAATAAATATTTGAAAAATCACATATCTCACAATCCTTATAAAATGCAATACATTGTAAAGAATCTTTTAACTTTTCTAGTAAATGTTATCACATAGGAAAGTAAGATGACTATATGGTAGTCAGCATTCTGAGATGATTCTCAAGATTCCTGCTCCTTGATGAATGAGTCCAATAGAATCGAAGTCCCCTGAAATGTGAATGGGGCTTATGAATATGATGGACTATCACTCCTGCAATTATATTATTTCATATGGCAAATGTTTCTTTTTTCTTTCAGATATATTTAAATTCCCTACTCAATTAACTTTGATTTAATGCAGAGATTATCTTGGGTAAGACTAATCTAATCAGGTAAGCCTTTACAAGAGATTGGAGATATGTGAAAGCAGAAAAATGGCTGGCTTTGGAGTTGCAAAGTACCATGTTGTACACAGGGGCAGTCCAATGAATGGGAGCAGCCTATAGTAGCTGACAAGTCTTTAACTGATAACCAGAAAGTGGGGAGCTCAGTCTTATGACTACAAGGAACTGATTTTTTCTTTAACAGTCAATAAACTTGGAAGAGGATTCTGTCTCAGATGAACTTTTAGCCTGACATCTTCCTCGCACCCTTTTAGCTCCTGAGCAGAGCACCCAGTTAATCCACACCCAGACTCAGGATCTACAAGAACTGTGGCATAATAAATTGGGACTGATTTCAGCAAGTAAATTTTTAGAATCAAATATACAAAAATAGAGAACTTATACAATTATCTTAAATACCTACATTATGTAAATAGTTCTCACAGTAGTAATAATAGCAACAGCACCAAGGACAATTGTAATATTTATTTTATGTATATGATGCTAATGCTAAATTTCTGTCAGATTATGCATACATTATTTAACAACTACAAATTAAATAAGAGGTGCTGATTTCTTTTCTTTGGTAAAGTAAAAACAAATGCCTGTGAATTACTGAATAACCTATGGCTTTATTTTCCTAACACCTTCAGTATATTTATGCACATTTTATTTTATTTTTGTTCTTTAATTAAGTTAGCGATTATTTAAAATTTATTTCTACAGTTGCAAAATAATCTACTTAATTTTCTTTCGGTGTTGAAGAGATGGAGAAAAAGCCAACGTAAAACTAGCTATTCACATTTTTTGCAACTTTCATTTGTGCATAATTATTAATAGTCAATATCAATGTTATTACATATGTACCCAGGACTCTCTGCTTCCATTTAAGAAAAAAAAAAGCTGAAATGCACATCAGTATGATGCTGTCAATAAGAGAAAAATGTAAAAAATTTAACTGTATTTTTAATTTTAATCAATGCAGTGAGATCACAACGCTATTAGACTGAAACCTAAGAGAAGACAGGTTCCTTTGAGAGAGATTGAGAACAGGGCAAGAAACAGGAGACAGCTTTCATTTTTTATTGTGTGCCAAGAACCTGGAGCAGGTATCCAGGTAGGAGAGCAGCTGCTGCTGTGGGAAATGCATAAAGTCTTGCCTAGGAACTTGGCCTCTGCAGAAATGTAGCTTTTAAGGAGCTGGAAGGGGGGAAACCCTGCCACATACAGAGCAGGAAAATCTTGCGATGGAGAGCAAAGGAGAGTTCAAGTCTAATCCTCAAGGAGCAGCATGCTGCCCTTCTGTGCCCAGATCAATACAGAGCTCCCATGGCAGTAGGATGGTCAGGCACAATGAGAAAGCCCCATGCCTGACGCCAAGTGCCTCCTTTCAGATTCAGACTACACAGCACAAAAGAGAGCAACCCTTCCCACCACCCACCACCAAGGACCAAATGAGGAACAAGAAAATAAAGCCAGGGTAACTGCAAAAGTGTGCAGAGGCTAAGGAACAAGTGTATAGGAAGGTGTGACCCTGACGGAGGGCCAGCCTTTGAGGAAAACTCAATAGCAAATCTGTCTTCACTGTGAGCAGAAGAAAAAGCTAGAGGATTTTTGATAGGAAGAACGGAAGTTAATAACAGTCACAATAAAAGTGAAATACAAATGAAAAGGTCTGAAGTTATTAAATGCTACATGCTAATGGCTCATCCAAACAAGAGTTATAACAGTTTTCAGGCAACACACAGTTGATCTGTCTCTCAAGTGCTCTATACATTATAACTGCCTCTCAATCAAAAGTTAAAGAGGAAATAAAAGGAATGCACACATACCTGAAAGACAAAAACATCAAGAAAAGAACAAAAGGAGAGTCACATATAAACCACATGTAGGAAATATCACAGAGAAAATTTAAAATAACTATGGTTAAGATGTTAAATTCACAAATGGTGAATTGAAAAGAAAGAATATTTCAAGAGTGTTTTATTAAAATAATTAAAACTAAGCAACACAGTATTAGAGAAAAATAACTTTGACGTGTTCATCACTAGGTATGGGACAGACAAGGAGAAAATTAATGAACTTAAACTTGAGTCAATAGAAATGACCAAAACTGAAAAATAAACAGAAATGTGTTAAGTATGTAAACATATATTTAAAAAGAATATAGCCAGGCATCATTGTGCATGCTGTAATTCCAGCTACTCAATAGCCTGAGGTAGGAGGATGGCAAGTTCAAGACCAGGGAAAACTTGTGCAAATTAGAAAGAATCTACCCTAAAATAAGATAAAAATAAAAAGGGGGTTGGGGGTCAGTTCATTGGTAGAGCATTTGCCTATCATGTGCTCGCGCAGCCCTGGGTTCAACTTCTCAGTACTAAAAAGTAAAAAGGAGGAGAACGAGTACACTACTGAAGACCTATTGAACAAATTTAGATGATCTAATAATCAAGTATTAGGAACCCTAGAAGAAAAGAGAAAATTCTAGAGTACAGAGCAGAAAAAAAAATAGTAGAAAGTATTATGGCTGGCAGATAAACAAATGACAACAACAAAACAAAACAAAACAATACAAAAAGGTAGAAATGTCAACTACAAAACCCAAAAGGCCAAAGAATACCAAGCTGGATAAAAACCAATAGAGCATATACAAGCATACATATCTCTACATTTCATTTGAAAAGTATTGAAAATCTCAGCTGGGATGAAACAAACAAACAAAAACCTTGAATGATGCCAGAAACTTGAAACAAATTGAGAGAAAAATGTATACACAACTTATTACCTAAAAAGTATGTTCCTTAAACAAATCTTACAGTTTTTCTTAAAAGTATATATTTCTCACTTGAAAGGGATTTATGATCATTTTTTCTTAAATGACTCATGTAAGTAGTTTAAATTGTGCCTGTATCAGAGAAGATATTATATGAAATATGCAACCTAAAAAAACAATAAATCTATACAGTCAGACTGCAACATATTTTCTTCCAACCTTAACCTAGCTGAATTTTATTGTGTACTCTATCACATGTATGCAAAGCATACATAACATCACATGAAATCCTGGAAAGCAGCAAAGTAAGTTGTTGGCATGATTTACATCGTATAAAGATGGAAACTCAGAGAGATACAACAGTAGACACAATATCCAACTGTGATAAAGTAGAAGAGGATTTTACTCCTGGATTTGTCTTTAGCATAACCATTCTGTTCATATTGTTTTCCCCTTTTTCAAAAAATATTATCAAAATTTCATTTAAGTGCAGAAAATTTGGAGAAAAGGCATTATCACAGGTAATCTCCACCAATGTTCAATGCAAGTAAGTCTGACAATTTGGGTAATAGTTCTTACTACCACTCTTCTAAATCTGTGCCAGACCATAAGAAAGTTTTAAAATCACTTGTACAAGCACAGAATATCAGAAATTCATAGTGCTTTTGGATCACTTTCCATATGAAAGTGGCTGTTCATGGTATAGAAGAAGCATTAACTAGTCCTTTCCAGGTTCAAGATGGCCTATGGGTGTGGACAAGATAGCATATGCTCTGAGCACTAAAAGTCACTTTTAAGTGCACAAGGATCAATAAAATGCTATAACTTCTTTCAGTTTGGCCCTATTCCTTGGTTAAAAGGATCAAAATTATGTATTTCATGTAAGTTTTATCCACTATTGTTGATAGACATCCTAGAATCACCATACCACAAAAACAATTTTAAAAGGTCCCAATATTCTCCTCATTATATCACAATTCATTTACACTAAAAATGTTCCATTAATGATTTTTAGTTGCATATGCAAAAAGTTTGCAATTTTATTTACGATTTTTCAGTTATGTCCTCAAAATAAATCATTAATTATATTATAACTTGAAATGAATTAAGGATATACATTGTTGTTGTTGTTAGGTGCCATCCAGTCGCGTCCTACTCATAGCGACCATCATAGGGTTTTTTCAATGGCTGATTGTTTCCGGACTGCCTTGAGAGTAGATTGCCACATCCTTCTCTCATAAAGGTGTACATTAGCCCCACTTTGTACATGGGAGCGCCATTCCAAGACCTCCACATGGATGCCTAAAGCTACACACAGCACCTAATGCTACATGTTTTTTTTTCATATATATATATATATATATATATATATATATATATATATATATATGGAAATAATTTAAATCATTTTAAAAGTGAAGTGCTTAGCTTCCAAGATCTGACAGGATCGGATGTCACGGGGCTATAGCGGTAGGCCAGCTAAGCAGTGTCGGGCCTGGTTAGTACTTGGATCGAAGACCATGTAGGAACACCAGTTGCTGTAGGCTTGGGAGAAGGACCTGGCAACTCAGTCACAAATATAAATCAGACACTAAAAACCCAATGAACATCAGAGAAACAGTGACAATATTATTTCTCCTGTTGTACGCAGGGTCGCTATGAGTGGGATACCGACTCGAAGCCCGGTAACAACGATAAAGCTCATTCATGAATTAGGCACCTTAAAAGATTAACAACAATAGCTAATAATCAAATAAAACAATGATACAAATATGCTGTCATGAAAACTATTTAACACTGAGTTTTTTATGTCTGGAAATTTCCATTTAACATTTTTGGGCTGCAGTTCAAACTGTCTAAGTGAGGAATACTGTATTCACAAAATAGGAGGAGGTTTATTGGAGAACAATAATGTTTAATGATCTCAAATTTCAGAATTATACACATTGTGAAAACATTTCCCATTTGTTTACAACGTAATATTCCATTATCTGTGCTAGTGTAAAAGAATGCTAATTTAAATCATTTTAAAAGTGAATAATGTGCTAGATTTCTGTAAAGCCTCCGAATACACTTTACATCTTCTTTACTTAAAAGAAGTAGTTTAGCTATCATTTGTGAAAGGAAAAGCATGTTCAATTATATAATGTACAAAAATAAAATTAATATATGTAGTTGATAGAACTTCATACAGGCAATTAAAATAATATTTCCAAACATCTATTAAGCAATTGCTATGCTCAAGTTATCATGTTAACATTTTTATAGGTGTTACTTGTAATCCTCACTGGAACCCTGAAGGGCAGGTATTATTTTGATTACTTTATAAATGAAGAATTGGAAAGTTCAATGAAACCAGAAAAATTTTCCAATAAACTCAGAAAGTGAAATATTACATTTATGATTTCAGGCATATAAAACTGCATAAGCACTTAAAAACTAACTAGAGACAAGAATATAATCACAATACGATATGAAGCATTAAAATGTAAATGAATATGTTTTACATACAGTATATATGTATATATGTGCAGTTAGGAGAGCAACAGCTTACATTGTAGATTCAAAAACATCAGGTCTCTAATCCCTATTTCAATCTGTACTAATTATGTCTTAATGTGATGGGTTTATGGATGATTTTCCTGATCCTTTTCTATGCCCTTGGAGTATTTTTTAAAATTCTGCACTGAGCAGGTATCACTACATGTTATCAGTATGATAAGCATTCGTAAAATGAAAGCATATGCAGAGTGACTGAATTGTTTCTGTAATTCATAATTCTCTGAATTAGACTATTAATTTAGAATAATTTGTTCAGCTTCCAAATTGAAATAAAAAAAGAAATCCTTAAGTGTAACTTTGCTCTGCCTTCAATTAAGTAAAGGATAGTTAGAAAAGAATAACATGTGGGACCACAAAGCTGAATCTCAGTGTATTATTTTATTAACTTTCAGATTGCAACTATAGCATTGCCATAATTATGCCATGGAATTTGATTGCAAATATGCCTAGAGGAAGAGTCCTTGATCTCTTAATCCTCAAAAAACACTACTAAAAAGATTTACCTATAACTTAAAAAATGTCACATCAGTTTGTGAGATAGGAACATTTCTATTTTAATTAAATAGGAAATTTCTTTGTAAAATATTTTCATATTATTATTTCCTTTTATAAAGAGACTTTAGGATTTTTCACGAGATTCCAAACTTTCCTAATTATTCTTTATTATTTTTTGTTATTTACCCTAAGTGAATTCCATATGTAGGACAATGAAATGTGAAGGAGAAGATGCCACCAAAGTCTTTAGTGCAAACTACCTGGCATTTTCAAACTAATGTTGTCATATCATATCAGTTTTAGTTCATGGAAGGTCAAACATAATCATGTGAAATCAAACATAATCAAACATAATCATGTGAAAAATGTTTTTTTTTTAATGTTTTGACTTTTGCATCATTTTTGGTACATAGATACTAGATTGTCCATTGTTTTCCTTTCCTTGAAGATCTGCTTTAGACTAACTTCTTTTCCCAAACTCAGTAGAATCACATAACTAAAGTTGAAGTTGCTATTCCATTTGTCTTTGGAGTGTCAGTCTTTTGTAAAGAAGCAGATCAACCCAAAACACTTAGACTTAGCACTCAAATGAAGTTCCTTCCTACTTAAGATTCCCACAAGGTACTCTGACTGCTGTTTTTCCTGAAGATGGCTTGTTTTTCTCTCTTGTGGATGCTGAGGTAATTATAGCATTCTTTTTCTCACTGGTGCCATCAGGGTCTGCTTCTATTGTTTCTACTCACCTTGTCACATTGCACCTTACCTTCACATGTATACACACACACACACACACACACACACACACACACACACACACACAGAGGATTTTTTCTGGTATACGTGAAAACTGAAATTTAAATTTACCATGTAATATAAATCATAAAAGTAAGCAAGCGTTTAAAAAGTCACTATGAATAATAATCAGAGCATATTTTACAGATTATAATCACATCATGTGGCATAGTAGAAACTGAGGTTGAGGACTGAGTAGACAATCCATCAGAATGTAAATCACAAGGAATCATGCAGGAAATAGAGGGGTATAGAATGACATTAAAATTCCATCAAATTCCATCTATTCTTATGTTTTAATTGTTGGAAAGTAGGCTAGTATTTGTTAGTTCTTTATTTTAGAAAAAGGTCAAATATATAATTAAATCTCTGAGTGCAATAAAATCAAAGACAAAATATGAGAGAACAAACCTTTGAAAACATTGATCTTTGAGCTATTCAGAAAATCTTCTATTCTTAGTTTGGCTCTAGCAAATTCCCTTTGACTATTTGTCTTTGAGAACTACCTGTCTTGCTACAGTCACTGGAATATGGGATATTTGAAAATAAATCCTTTACAATAACATGAAGGATATTAATTTCATTTTTGTCTTCCACAATTGTACATAATAAAGCAAATGGGTCTTTAATAATTATAAAAGAAGTCAGTACCTCATCATTCTTGTGTCATTTGTAACTTACTTGGAATTTGTCTGTGACAATCAAAGAATATTTTAATAAAAATCACTACCATTTTCTTTATTTGTTTTAGAATTCTAGCTTGATTCTCCTGGGTAGTTCTATTTGACATAATACAAAATTCAAAATTAGACTATAATTCAAATAAGAAAAAAAATCTATTCAAAAGCATCACTGATGTAAATTTGATTTTTTGACATATGTAGAAATAAAATTCAGTATGCTTTACAAAAGAGACAAAGTCTCATTTACCTCTTGTATAAATAGTTGACAAATTATGTAGTCATATCATTTTCAGCTTTAATAATTCTTGGCTTATTAAACAACAAATTTCAATATTCCTTTTAGTTTCCTGTTTTTATCTATCACAAATATATTGTGGGCACATATTCATACATAATTAAATAATGAAGTCAATCAACTAAAATATTGGGTGTTTCCAATAATTTAACCATAGACCGCCTGTACTCTTGACAATATCATTTGAAAATTCAGTGAAAAAGATATTCTAGGAGGCACAGATCATCATTTCATCTTTTCAGTCTTTAAGAAAACATCTGTGTATGATATAGCAAGTCTGTTATCAGGCAATATGAAAAAGTGTGATTCTTCTTTCAACAATTCCTGAATTTGTTTCACACAGCTTATCAGTTCTATTCTGATTTTATAGAGGTTTTTTTTTTTTTTTCTTTTTTGTGTGATACCTAGGGGTTGGACCCAGGGCCTTGCACATACCTTGCAAGGACTATACCACTGAACTTCACCTTCAATAGCATTTTAGTTTTTTATTTTGAAATAGACCCTCTCAAATTTATGCAAGCTGCCTCTGGCCTCGAACTTGAGATCCTCCTGCATCTGTCTCTCCAGTTGCTGGAATTACCGATATGTGCCGCCACACCTAGCTTGTAAAAACATTGTAATATAGTTAAACATGATGGTGATTTTAAAGTCAGATAATTATTTGAATAGTTTATTATATATATAAATAATTCTGTGTGCATATCTTAGCTGAAACATTTTCTCTCTGCTTGCTTAAAACACCATGTTAAAACTTAGCAAACAGAGAAGAAACAATGGATTATTTAAAAATTGTGAAAATGCAGCAATTTAAAATTCTATTTAATATACATAGAAATATATAGTAGCTACTTATAGTTTAAAATAGAGAAAATAATAACTACATAAATTTTGTTTAGTATTGATGATTCGTAATATTCTGTAATTCTGTTATTACTTGGCAATAGGTATAGAATAATAAAAATAGAATTTATTTGCTTAACAAGTTTTTACTAGGAACTGACTTGTGTCTTGGGTAATAAACACAATTTTAATTTTGTTCTAGGAATAAAATTGTGAAAAATAAAAAACTATCTGTTATCGAATTTATAATTCAATAAGAAAGTACACACTCATATATACATAAACAGTCCCTCATGTACATTTGGAATGATCTATGCTATGAAGATAAAGCTAGAGAAGCAGGTAATGAATGATGCAAGTTAGCCTTTGTAAAGACTATTAAGATGTTATGGTTTGAAACTAAAATGTTCCTCAAAGTTCCTGTGTCTGAATGCTTCGTCCACAGGTGTTAGCACTGTCCTGGAAGCCTTAACACTTTAGCAGGTGGAACACAGCTTGTGGATATAGGTCACAGGAGGTGGGATTTTGGAAGATTTACTTGGATCCCTGGTTCCATTAAGTTCTCTCTTCCTACTAATGTCTATGATGGAAGATCCTCTACCACAGGCCCTGTTACCTTTGCACCATCATGCCTGCCCTGCCTCTATGGATTGAAATTCTCTAAACTATACCCCAATAATTCTTTCTCCCCATAAATTGTTTTTGTTAGGTATTTTGCCACAGTGATGCACAAGCTGACTGATATGGAAAATTGGTACCAGAGAGTAGAGTTGTTGCTGTTTGGAAACCTAAACAAGTGGGTCTTAGGCTGGTAGACCTTGTTTGTAGGAGGAGTTTGGAGACACATGCAAGAGAAGTCCTTGAGTGCTATAATCAGAGAATGAGCAGTGGTCATGGTAAGAGTTTGAAAGACTAGGATGCCAATAGAAATATGGAGAGTAAAAAGAGACTAGAGTTTGAGCAGGAAAGGCAGGCAGCATTGGAAATTGTAATAGAGACTATTTGTGTTACATTCTGGAAAAGAGTTTGTCTGCAGTTTGACAATGTTCTAAAGAGTTGAGGGAGGCTGAATTTAAAAGTAGAAGAATAATTAACTTGGCAGAGGAAAAATATGATGGCATAATATTGAAGGTATGCCTTCACCAGTGGTTGCTACTTTTAGCCAGATTTATGATGAAAAATGGAATAGGGTGCAGCAAAAATACTGTAAATATATCTAGTTTGACAAGAAAAAAGCAACCTTGAGTTTTGCATTACTGCATACGAAAAAAGCTCAGGCAAGGAGACTAACTGCTAAAAGGATAAGCACCAGTGAAAGGAAGCCTTGCACTTTGTGATGGAACAATAGCACTGTGGCATCAGATCCATCAGATCTTGGAAGGTAAGCAGGGTTGGGCATGGATAGCACTTGGATGGGAGACAGCCTGGGAACACCAGATACTGTAGGCTTAGGAGAAGTACCTGGCAACCCACTCCCCAAAATCAGCCATTGAAAACCTTATAAATAGCAGAGATGCACTGGCAAAGTGTTTCACCTATTGTACATAGGGTCACTATGGGTTGGATACTGACTCTATGGCTCCTAACAACAACAACAAGGAGGGCAACATTGGAGTTGGCCAAGCATTTCCCATATAAGGCTCCAGGGTGTAAAACTACAAACCCACTTAAAAGACTTTGTTTGAAAAGAGACTGCCTGTAAAGCAAGTGCCTCTGTGATACATTCCTGAAAATTGTCCTCCCAGGGAAGGGGTTTCCTAGCCTAGGCATGCAGAGGCTGCTCCTATAGCCATCATCAAATGAGGTGCAGCTGCCAATGTCAAATGCTGTCAGTGCCATGTGGTGCTGCTTTTAAAGGCATAAAGGACGCAAGAGTTAAGTCATTATGGATGTTGCCATCAAGCTTCCACAGAATCGCTGATCAGGCCAGGCAATATATACCAGGTTCATATTCCTTTTGGAGAGGCCCTAAAGAAATTATGTGTAAATATATGAGGGTAAAGCCTAAGCTGTAATCGATACCCAAAGATGTTGGAGATTCTTGCTGAGTAAACCTACTGGCAATGGATGGAGTCAGCCCAAGAAGGCTAGGTGGTCTGCAAATGGCAAGACCATTAAGGTAGAACTACCCAAACTTTTTTGAACTCAGACAATATCTCCAGATGTCAGATATGGAGCTACAGGGTTTTTGTGCCCTGATGGATTTCAGTATTGCTTTGGACTGATTCTTCCTTGCTCTCCTCCCACACTTTCCTTTTGGAAGGAAACTATTTACTCTATGCCATGTATATTGCAAGTATTTAATATTTGCTTCAGAGTCTTGCAACTAAGTTTTCTTCCAGTTTTTGGAGACTTTTGACTTGGATATTTGACCAAAGTTGAGGCTATTAAGAATTTGTGGACATTTGAATTTGGACTAATGTATTTTGCATTATGAGAGGACAATGAAACTTTGGGGGCCAGAGGTAGAGTGTCATAGTTTGAATCTAAAATCTATCCCAAATGTCACATGTGTGAACACTTGGTCTCCATGTGTGGAACTGTCTTTGGAAGCTATGGAACTTTTGGAGGTGAGTCATAGATTGTGGAGGTAGGCCAGTATGTGTGGACCTCTGAAAAGTTGACCTAGTTTTTGGTCCTGGTAAGTTCTCTCTCCTTTCTGGTCACCATTTTGTCCAGTTCTTTGCCATAGGTCCTGCTGCCTGCCCCACTGCCATGCCTCCCTGCCTGAACAAACTTGTCACATTTAAGAAGTACCAGTACGAGACCAATATATTTAAAGCATGTGGTGTTGTTGTTATTGTTGTTCTTGTTGTTGTTCTTGTTGTTATGTGTCATTGATTCTGTGTCCGACCCTTAGCAACCCTACATACAACAGGTGAAACACTGTTGTCAGTGCTTCTCTGCTATTCATAGGGTTTTTAATGACTTATTGATTTTTGAGTGGGTTACTTGGTCCTTCTCCCAAGCATATAGCACCTGGTATTCCCAGGCCATCTCCCATCCAAGTACTAATAAGACTCAACTGTGCTTAGCTTTCAAGATCTGAAGACATTGGTTGCCACAGTGGTATGGCTGCAAACTAAGGCACATACATAAAAACAAAGCCCAAAGGAAGCAACATAGTCAAAATCGTAAAGGTCAGCAGGTAAGTTCATAGAGTTATGTAGGATATATGAAGTATTTACCATGTCCTTTTATATGATATGGGAAAACAATAGAATATTATCAGTAAGATCACTTAAAATTTTATTGGGAAGTGTTTTATAGGAATTATGGTAAGAGGGATAAAACTGAAAAAGTTAATTACTTGGGGGATATTTGAAAACATCTAGGCAAAAAGTGATTATGGATTAAATGTCTCTGGCTGTGTCAGAAGGTATGAGAACTGGTGTGATTCAGGCAAGATTTTGAAGTTATAACTAATAGGATTTCCTGATAGACTAGATGTAGATGTGAAGAATGATTCTTCAATTTTTGAACTGTCTAACTATGTAAAGATGATGTTATTAAAGATTATGGATTCTTGGGAGAATAAAGAAGGAAATAATGTTCTGTGTTAGATATGCTAGTTTTTATAGGTTATATTTATATATCAGTATTCCATATTATTCTATAGTAATTAAATAACCCTCAAAGCTTAAGTTTGTCATACAATCATAGATTTCTCTTATATTTTGATGTATAATCAAACAAAGAGATGTTCCCTCACTGGCTAAAATACATGCTACCTTCGAATAATCATAACAACTTTTCAAGGCTCTCTAGTTTTTCAATCAGGAGAAAAGCATATATGGCAACTTCATATTCATTTTTTGCATTTAGGAATAAAATTTTCACACATTTCTTTCCTCAGATCATTGGATAGAAGTGTTTGTATGAGCTTGCCCAAGTTCAAGTGTCTAGGTTTTATAGTCTATTGTAAGTAGGAGAAGGATACTGGAAATTCTGTAGTAGGCAAATATCTGCTGTAAACATCCAAATGGAAGTATATAGTAAGTAACTAAGCACAGGAATTTGGATCAGGGATGTGGCTAAGGACTAGAGATCTCAAAGTGAAATATATCAATGTATAGTTACTGACAGCTATGACATTAAATGTCCATCAAGGTAGTGAATACAAATAGAAGAAAGAAGCAAGGACTCATTTACCAATACTGTCTTTTTGAAGTTGATATGTGAAAGTTAGTTTGCCATTTACTCAGAAAACTAGCTACTGAGCAGCTGGGGAGACAAAAGGAAAGCTAGAGGTCTGTGGTTGCCCAGAAACCCATGAATAAAGAGTCTTTAAGGGGAGAAAATAGTTAACATTTTTAAAAAACTGCCTGAATAAAATTAAGAGAAGACCAAAAGCTGAGCATTTGATGTGGTAAGCTGGGAGTCATTAAGTACTGTGACAAAGTGTAGGTCAATAGAATGGCTGTGGAAAAAAAGTCTAGTAACAGTGGATTAAAGATAAAAGGAGAGATATAGAAGTGAAAGAGTAAGTAAAAAGAAATACAGAACAGTAGGGAAAGCAGTTAGGGCAGAGCTTGAAGTCCACTGAGAATACATGAAAATGTTTTTCCATTATTACAGTAGTATTTTTAAATGCATAATTTCATTTTTATTTGTATATTTTGTGGTACTGAGGAGGGAAAGAACCTAGGGCTTTGTGCATACTTTGCAAGTGGTCAACCACAGAGATGCACCCCAAGCACCATTTTAAAAAATTTTTATCTCATGACAGGATATTGCTAAGTTATGCAGGTTGCCTCTGGTCTGGAACTTGGCATCCTCCCACCTCTCCCTCCATGGTCACTAGAATTACAGGCATGCCCCACCATGTCCAACCTCAATGTATTATTTTGAAGGTTCAGGAGATGCAGGGCAGGAGTGGAAAAGGAAATATGAGGTAAAAATATTGTTATTATTGTTTAAGTGGGGGGATTTTAAGCATATTTTTGTGCTGAGAGGAATAGTCAAAAGAAGGAAAAATTTATTATTTAGGTAGCAATGGAATAATTTCATAAATTCATTTGAATATGTAAGAAGAGATATGTATTATCTACTATAAAATTAGAGGGATTAGTCTTAATGAAGGAAGGAATAGAGAAAATTCATCCACTGTAGTGAGAGTGCATGCAAAATGTATGAATCAAGTTTTAAGTAGGTCATAAAATGACTTGGGAAAATAATGTATTTGGATTATATTTATTATTAAATTTTTAGAAGTATGACAAAGTAAAATGTAGGATAACAGGTTCATGAAAAAAGAAAAAGGATGGAGTGATAATCTTGAAGAATGGGAGAGAATTGACATGAAAATCTAGGCACTGTTGAGAGTCTACATTCACATTAGATTTTTGGATTAAATTAAGTTTTCTTCTTGTTGCTATATATTTATTCACACTAAGGAAGAAGTGAAATAGGGAGAAAAATAATATAAGAACAGTTTGCATATACAAAGAGTACTGAGGGGTAGTTGTTGTTGTTAGGTGCTGTCGAGTCGGTATCCAACTCATAGCGACCCTCATAGGGTTTTCAATGGCTGACTGTTTGGGGATTGCCTTGGGAGTGGATTGCCAGGCCCTTCTCCCAACTGAGAGGTAGAGACATGGATAATTTCTTCAGAAAGGCTTGTGATGGTTTATCCCAGAGGTGCACAATGGTGTCTTGGTTGTGCACTGAGGTAACAGAATACATGAAATAAATAAAAATAAAATGTGGTTGGGTCATTGGAATACTGATATTTTAGTGGCCATGTCTAGAGTATAAAATATTTAATATTACTGGAGATGGACAAAAGAAAAGGCAGTGGAATATTAGTTTCAAGGTATTGTAATCTAGTGTTTTGAATATCATTCTGCATGGATATTTAGCTTTCTATTGTTGTTGGATAAAATTTTGTTAAATGTAGATAGTAGAGGAGAGAAAAACAAAGGACAAAGGCTGAGACCTGTGATCAATGAGGATAAATGCCCAGGAGGCTTGTTGGGAGTAAATGAGTGGTGGGGAATTATACAGTGTGGTGACTGTCCTTTAGATAAGCTGCAAGATTTTAGTGGTGGAGGAAGGGAAACAAGGAACCAAGTATGGTAAGCAGTTGTAGTGGTTGTTGTTGGTAGATGCCTTCAAGTCAGGTCAAACTCACAGCAATGAGTATGTGTAAGCTCAGGCCAGGTCTTTGTGAATTGATTTATAGGAAAATTGTCATTGGTAGGTACCATTGTGTTAGATCTGACTCATGTTGACCTGAAGTATAGAAGAAAGAAACACTGCCCAGCAAAGTGCCATGCACACAATCTTTTAACATTTGAACTCAGTGTTGCAGACAGTGTATTTCTTCTCATTGTAAGCATGTCACATCAGCAAATGAAGGAACCAGGGGCTTTACTATATTCCCATCACTAAGGTTGACTCTACTTAGAGGAAGCAACTGTTCCTCAGTTGCTTCTTGAATGCCTTTCAGCCTGGGGGGCTCATTTTCTGGTACTATATTTGACAGTGTTTCTCTGCTATCCATAAGGTTTTCAATGGCCAGTTGTCTCAAGAGTGGGCTGGGTGTGTCTGTCAACTTCTCATGCTGTGGGGGCTTGAGTGTTGCTGGTAATGAATCTGTGCATTGGTATTTCAGATACCAGCAGGACCACCCATAGTGGACATCTTTCAGCTGAGCTTTCAGACTAAGACAGACTAGGGAGATAGGAGAAATAGATGAGTTAAATCAAGTGGGAAATTTATGGTAAGCAGAACACTCAGGAGAAAGCTAATTTTTCCTAGCTTGAGAAGAAAAGGAAATGTTTGGAGAAGTAAAAGATTATTCCCTCTATGATAGACTGCAAATTAAAAAATGTATGCATGAAATATTTGAGGAGTACAATGGAGATGAAAACACACTGGGTAATAAAATATGCAGAGTTGTGTGATTACAATGATTGTAGATAATTAGCACTTGCCTAAAAGATTTGGACTTCCAATTTTGAATGAAGGGAAGAAGAATGTGGATGAAAAATATATAGCCTCTTTGGAGAAGGTGAGTGAAATTCTAACTGTGTCTACCTTTCATAACTTTTGTGAGGGCAGGGAAGCCTGTGTCTAATGGGGGGAGGTAACCTGAGACTTCCTGAGACCATCAGTTCTGCCCAATGGACTGAGGCCCACAAAAATCTGCCAAACTACTGTCAATTTGTGGCATGAAAGAAAATTTCCCAAACTTTCAAATCTCATTGTTCTACTCCTACAGTAAGTTTGTCCACTTTCCTCTCATTTTCTGAGATAATCCTTCATTCTCTCTTATTTACATCTTTATGTGGTAGCAGTCTGTCTTAGTCTATAGAGATTTTGCCGATTATGTAGAAAATGGCAGATTGCCCCACAATGTCCTGGGTGACCAAAGAGATGGTTCCATGAAATATTCTGTGTCTATTTTATTGTTTGAGAAGTAGTGGAGTGTGTGGGGTCCTCCCTGGCATTCTCCCTGTCCCACGTAGTTCGGGCACCAATTCCCCAAATCAGAGTGTTCTGGCCCAAAGCCTATAGCATGGAGGGAATATGGCTGCTATCGTGGATTTTTTTTTTTTTCTTTATTGCAGGGCTTTCTGCCCACTTGGGAGACCACTTGGGAGGACCAAATCCTCTTGTGGGCGGGATGATATTCACCCCCCTCCCAGGGAGAGTCTGTAGTAGGTCTGCCATGCACGGTGATTGCGCTCGAAACTGTTCTTATTGTGTCTAATTGTCCCGCAAGACTCTGCCAAAAAGGAGCACTCTGTCCGCGTGGGGATCAGCTGCCTCCGCAGACTTTCTCCACAGTGCAGTGGGATGAGTTAGGATCCCCTCTGGTGTGTCTGGGATCCAGGCCTATGTGTGCCCATATGTCTGTGGAGATTGCGTCTGCATGACTGTACCGCCACAACAGGAGGCAGGGAACCACGTTTCAGCTCTGGATGTGTCCCTCCGTGACTACTCCCCATACCATCGAGTATCTACTCTTGTGGATCTGATCCCTATTTTCTGGAGTGAGGGCCCTACAACAGCCCAGTGTCTCAGGCTGCAGGATATATGTCGCTAAAGATAGCGATTCCATGTGCCACCTCAAACTGACTCACCCGAAACTTATAGTTTGTGTCCCGTGAGCAGGGTGACAGTGTGATGTCCAGGTTGCATTCCGTGTTGGGTCCGGCTCCCGTGGGTGTGTGGGCGAAGTCCCCTCCGAGTCTCTGGGATTCTATCTTGCCATCTGTGTGATGGTGAAATGGTGGAATGGCGGTCCTGCTACTGACCTCTGTGTAGCTCCTCCGAAACCAAAGCCTCGATTTCAGTGTCCATCCAGTTTCATCCTCTATCTCCCAATCTAAACTATCACTGTTTCTATCTCTTCAATGTGAGTTTTAAACCCCTAATAGAGAATTCCCTTTACTCAGGGACAGAAGGCAGGGTGTTATCTGTCCACCACCTTGCCAGGAGCACCAGTTATTTAATAAAAACAAAAATTAATCATAAAGATACTTGCTATCCTGTGTGCTGGGTTAACTGCCAAGCAATTCAGGTCAGTTTTAAATGATTATCTCTTGTGGAAGAAAGGTCCAAATACAATTTGTTTCAATGATATAATAATGTCAGGTCCAGGAAGTGACAGAGGGCAGGGCAAATATTTTTAAGATGGAGTTATTTGCACCAGAAAAGAAACTTTAGATGAGAACTCATAAATTTTATGTTATTATTTATTAGAATTACTATTTTTCACCCTATGTGAGAATTATAGGACAAATGCTTTCATACTCATTACTGAGTTAAGAACTTGGGGGTCTGCATTTTGTTCCCAACTCAGAAGATTTCTTGCCCATTCTTTTACCCCATAGAAGAAAAACATAACCTTTCATCTAAAATTGGTCATTTCAACAAATTTCCTTATATTTTTACCATGTATAGATAAAGAATGTTTTCCTTTCCTGTACTTGCATAATTCATGAAGATGGTACATAGTTTCTGAATTCCAGAAATTACATTTTAGTCTCAAATTATGTCATTACTTTTATCCATGTTGATATGCATAACTCTATTCCATTCATTTTTCACTGATGCATTCCATTATATTCATTTCTCTCTTGTGCATACATGAGGATTTTCCTAATATAATGCATAGGAGTAACAATATACTAGTAATTAAATAAAAGATGTTTTAAATTCAATAGATCTTAATCAATGATTTTCCAACATGTTTTTGTTGTTGTTAGGTGCCATCAAGTCAAATCTGACTCATAGTGACCTTATGTACAGCAGAACGAAACATTCCCCAATTCTGTGCCACGCACAGAATCTTATTTATGTTTAAGCCCATTGTTGCAGATACTATGTCAATCCATCTGGTGGAGGGTTTTCTTCTTTTGCATTGACCTGCCACCTCCCAAACATGATGTCCTTCTCTAGGGATTGATCTCTCCTGACTACATGTCCAAAATATATAAAATGCAGTCTGGCCATTCTTGCTTCCAAGGAGCACTCTGGTTGCACTTCTTCTAGGACAGATCTGTGGTGCTGGAGACGTCTATTGAATACACCATGGACTGCCAAGAGAATTGGCAGTCCAATGGTATATTGGCAGTCCCTGGTATATTCAATAGACATCTCCAGCACCACAATTCAAAAGCATCAATTCTTTTTCTGTCTCCCTTATTCAATGTCCAGCTTTCACAACCATATGATGCCACTGAAAATACCATGGCATGAGTCAGACGCACCTTAGTCTTCAATGTGACATCTCTATTTTTCAATACTCTAAAGAGATCTTTTGCCACAGCTTTTCCCAAAGCAATGCACCTTTTGATTTCTTGACTGCTGCTTCCAAGGGTGTTGATTATAGAACCAAATAAAGCTGTGAAATAAAGCAAAATTTTGGACAGCCTTAATCTTTTCTACAGTTTTTCAAAGATAGTTTCATTAGATCATATTTGCATCAAAAGTTTGTAACTCTTCACATTACTCCACAAGCAGCAACACATACACTATTTTCAGAATTTTCAAGAGCTACCCTTGTCATCACCACTGTTGCATCAGATCCCATCAGATCCTGGAAGCTAAGCAGTATTGGGCCTAGTTAGTACTTTAATGAGAGACCACCTGAGGACACCAGGTGCTGTAGGCTTGGGAGAAGTACTTGGCAATCCACTCCCCAAAAAACAATGTGCCATTGAAAACCCTATGAATAGCAGAGACGCACTATTGATACTTTTTCACCTGTTGTACATAAGGTCACTATGAGTTGGACATCAACTCAATAGCACCTAACATCAACAACAACCTTTACCATCAGTGTGAAATTTTGTTTCTATCTTTTGAATTACCATTTTTCTCATGTGATGTATTTCATTTAATGTATTTGTTTCATTTTCTGCACACATGATTTTCATATATTTTCTACTTTTATTTGAAGCCATAGATCAATGAACAGGATGACCAAACTTTGATTTTATGTTCCTTATTGAGACGTTCCCCACCCCCAGCCAGTTAAGAACAATTTGAAATTCATAGTTTGATTATATTTCCTAGCCTACAATACACTTTCTGGAAAAGGCTTCCTCAAGAGATGTTCAATGGGGAAGGATCTCAGCTCCATTTCCCTCTCTTCATCTGTGAAATGACACAAAGATTTGTGCCCACAACTGCTTTAAAATTTAAGGCTTTGAGTCTTGCAATCAGGTAATACCATCAGGGAAGCTTCAGGTTTCTTTCTTGGCCATTCATTCTTGCTGTGTAATTGTTTTTCAGTTTCTTTGTTTTTTCTCTGGTGCTCTGATCAGACCTAAACCTCATGCATTCTGGGCAAGCCCTCTACATTAGCTATATGACAGCCCCTATTCTAATTTCCATGTCTTGTTCTTTGGGGGCCTTGAGAAAATTACTTCTAACCATTCAGTTGAAATGTTTGTCATAGTGTATGCAGCAGCAATTTTAGATGTTTTATAATGAGAAAATTTTCTCAAACATCTAATTGTTATTATTGCCAACCAGAAAAATACTGTGTAATTTTAAAGACTCATAATTTTAGTTTTAAAGATCATCTTGAAAATATTTTTTAGATGTTGTTTTGCAGCTGCTTAAGAAACTTCTAACACTTACTTTTCTTTTAAATCTCATAATAATATAGCATAATTATTATTATATGGCTTTTTAGCAGCCTAATAATAAAGGAATGTTTATATATTTTCAAATGCCTAAGACTTGCCAAAGAAATATTTTTTACAAATTCAGGAAAAATAAGTGATACCTATTTTAAAACACAGTGTTGGCAGGACACTGTGGCCCATACCTGTAATCCCAGTGACTCTGGAGGCTGAGGTGGGAGGATAACAATTTTGAGGCCAGAAGGAGTCTGCATAACTTAGCAAGACCCTTTCTCAAAATAAAGAGTAAAAACTGGTTTGGGAGTTCTGCCCAGTGGTAAAGCATGTGCAAATGCATGCATGAAGCCACCTACTGCCAAAACAAAACCAGAAACAAACAAACAAACAAACAAAAACATTACTACAGCATTTAGAAATTATTTTATAAACCACAAAATGAAAACAAGGAATTTTAAAAGGGATAATTTAAAGGCAAAACCTACAAATAATTTTAGAGATATGGGTGTAAAATGTACTCTAGATATTTATGTGGAAGTCAGTAACTTTTGGGGGGCTTGATTACTCCTTATTCACACATTTAAAACCTTTTTATTCACCTCCTTTTATGCACCTGACTCAATTCTTGAGGTGGAGTAATGTGCTAGCAATATAAAATATGTTCATTTATAAAGCTTGCTCTGAGCCCCTGGGTTAGAGCCCTAGCACTATAAAAATGGAAGAAGGACCTGGCAACCCACTCCTGAAAAAAACAGCTATGAAAAACCCTATGAATACTAGAGAAGCATTGACATAGTGCCAGACTTGGCACAGTGCCGGGGAGTGTTTTGTTCTGTTGTACACAGGCTTGCTATGAGTAGCACCCAACTCAATGGCATCTAACAACAGTGATAAAGCTTGCTTATGTTGTAATGAGAGAAGCTGAAAATTTATAACAAAAGTATAAATAAATGTAGTGACAAGTGCTAGGAAGAAATAAAGCAGAATAAGGTGGCCAGCAAATGATAAAGATGAGAACCATTTAAAAATGATTCCTCAGGAGATCATTGGGAGGCTTTATTTTTAACTGAGACATAATGATGTGAAGGAGAAAGTCATTACAAATCTGGGGTAGAAGTGTCCAGAAATGTAGTGGTGAGAGCACATTTAGCCTAATGGGCTCCAAAGGCATTACAACACCAGTGTGGCTGGCTTGTGAGAGCAGAGGAGAAGGGGTCAATACTGATGTGGGAGAAAAAGGCAGGGGTCACCTTATATAGGGTTACAGATGAGCTATCCTCTTAAGTCTCCAAACAAGGGCACTTTTGAACAATGCGCATAAACCAAGATTGTCTTGGGCATACCAGATCAAATTGCCACTCTGCAACAGAACAAGATATGAATTTTTTCTCAGAGGGTTGATTTAGTATCTAAAAGGTAACTCTGCAGCTCTTCTCTCTGTTTATTTTACATTCTAAAACTAAATATTCAGAGAAAGATCTGAAGTAGCAGGAGAGAAAATATTGAGATCAATTAAAAGCTATGTGCGGCCATCCAAGAGGAAAATATGGCAATTTGAATTAGCAGGATAACTGCTGATGGGTTACAAGCAGATTGGAAGGGCTAAGAATTTGGGGAGATAGAAGTAATAAATTATTGTTAGTAATGAGATAAACATTTGTGTTTATAGATTTTATTTGTTTTTGATTATAATGTTTACAAAACTAAAATATTTAGTTATAGGCTCAACATTGAAAGTGTTAGGTTATTTCATAAGGTACAGTATTTTTCCTTCAGGTTAAAAGCTATCATACTTCTACTAAGAACTCTATCTTGTGTAATATCATTTTTGTGTTTTATTGATTCACATGGAGAAGTCTCAGGAAATATAATAAAGAGGAAGCAGTGCACACACTAGGTTGAAATAATCATCTTTAGCTAGTCTGTCTCTTTGCAGACTATTTTATTTCTCACATTAGTTAAACTTTCTGCAGCTCCCTTTGTTGTCTTTGAGTTAAAGCTAAATAACATATGGTGTGGTCAAGAGAATTTAAAGAGCTAACAAATTTAAAGATCAAAATATAGAGACGGTCTCATGTAAATGACCCAGAAAATCATATTTATTTTTCATTATCCTTATCATCATCCTTAACGTCATCAGCGCTTTCTATTCACTGAGATCTGAACCATAATGTTTCTGTCATCACCAGAAATTGAAAAATGTATATTTCATTGATCCAAATATATTAATTGTTGTTGTTAAGAGAGTTGTCAAAAGGTATCTAGCCATTCAGATTCTGGAAAAATCCTGAAAATGGAATTTAACAATTTTAGTTTGTAAATTAGAGTTATTTATTACAAAGATTCATGCCAAAGATGTTCTGTAAGACTTTTTAAAGAAGAAACAAGTGTGATTAGAAGTATCTTACCTACTTTGCTTTTCATTAAGTGCTATACACACCACACATATGGAGGGACAGTGAAAGTGGAACCCAGTGCAAATAGAAACATGAGATTATTGATAATTACAAGCAAATTTATTATTGTTATCATTATTAAAGTTAGAAAATAAGCTACTTTTAAAATTAGAAAATTAGCTATTTTTAAAAAGTGTTTCCGTGTTCCTCATTGCATTGAATCTTCATTTAATCTGGTGAAGTAATACTTCACTATTTTAAAAGACAAAAAATGAAGAATT